>JAOWAN010059242.1:0-12532 GCA_028566635.1 Lobelia cardinalis
ATGTACATAATGTGATATAAAATACACATAAGTTATACTATTATTATATACATAATTATTATGTACATTTTATATCATATTATGTACATAATTTATTATATTTATGTGCATTTGGACACACTTAGCACCGTGTGCCTATGCGCACGTTATAATTTGCCTGCTCCAGATGCCCCATTTTCAAACAATTCTTTGACCCTTTGCTTTCTCCGGGTCAATTGTATTCCACCAATTGAATGGTTGCTACAACTAGTGAGGAATTAGTCCATATTCAAGTCTCTACTCAAACTATGAGACATTATAAAGTACTTTCAACCAATATATCATCCTATATCTGTAGCAGTAGCAAAAATATTTGCTCAAACCAAGCATCCAAACTCTCTACAAAACATCCGTGTATCTCTAATTTCAAGCACAAATGATGATTCAACCAAGTATTCATACATCCATGTATGCTCCGAACAGATTTTTCATTCCGGCTTTTACCCTGCAAAATTTAGAGAAAAAGAATCAGATAAAACTGTCAATAGCTTTTGATGAGTATCATTTCTTAAAACTACAACCTTAAGATCATAAAACATCTTACTTGTTCGGGGATTGAGTACACGTGACTTCGATACATCTCTTTTTATTTGGACAATTTCTAGAGTCGTGATTAGTTCCACCACATTTTGGCACCTTGCAATACCTAGGCTTCTTAGCAACTTCAACACCACCTGCTAATCTTTTATTTCTTGGCCGACCTTTGGTCTTTGACACAAGGGGATTTCCAATTATTTCAAACTCGCTAGGTTCAATGACATTGTCTGTGTCAAATTCGTTTGTTCGAGAGTTGGGCAGAAACTTCGCATTCTTCATTAAGTGGCATGTTTTTAATCAACTCAATAACTTTAGTAATCTCTTGCTTGGTGTAGTACTCGTGACGTCTCTTTGTCTTGAAAGACTCCTCATCTAAAACATCATAAAGGGGCTTTGAATGTTAACATCCCTTTGTTAATTGTTGGAGTGTCGTTACTGTTGATCCTTTCAAGTAGAGAATTTTCCCGCCTCCATCTAATTCGAAAGTAGTTTTTACTAACAAGGACATAAATTGCATGACGACATAGAATTCCTGCAAATTCAAATTCTTTACAGCTGCAAAAATCTCCTCGTTTGATTGATGCCATGTAACAATACGCCCTTCACCAACACCAGTATGGTGTTTCACCACATAGGATTCATGACTAACTTCAATCATTGCATACGAGTTTGACAAATTGATCTCCTCTTGTAACAAATCGAAAGCATATGGTGCAAGAATACGTGAAGCATGTTCCTCAATTGGCATGCAGGTTTTATGAATCATACTTTGATACTTCTGTCTCATGGTTGCTTCTTCTGCCACTATTTCTTAAGGTTGATGCTACAGTATGTCAATATATTTTTAACATACTAGCAACTTAAAACTTCTGACATAATACCAAAGACTAGAGTGAAAAGAATTTGTCTAGTAAGTTACCTGTTCCATGAATTCCTTTAGACGTGTTTTGGCATTCAAATATTTTTTTCAAAAATGCATCAATTGACTTGGAGCGCCCGCCCGGTGGTAGTCATACTTAGAACTGTGCCTTAAATGCTTCATACTTCACCCCTAGCGGAAACGAATAATAACCGGATATTAATGGAAAGATAAATGTGGGGAGGTAGCGGGGATATCCTACAACTAGTGGGGTTTTTTGTTATTCTTTTTTTTTTTTTTTTTTCTTTTGGGGGTCATGCTATAAGTATGACTTTGTGACTTCACATTTGCCTATAAATTTGGCATCAAAGAAGAGCACTTCACCGTCACAGTTTGCTGCAGCAATACAGTTATATATAGTTTCCGTGCACAAACACTTCTCAGTATATATATAGCCATCGTGACCAAATCAGTCCTTATTACCCTCTTACTCGCGATTATTGCAGCCTCTTAAGTTAATGCTCAACTAGTTCCGTTAATTTCTGGGTGGCTTCTAGGTGGTGGTGCAGGTATAGGCATCCAGTACTCGGTACCCAGCTTCTAGGTGGTGTGCTTCCTGGTGGAGGTGGAGGTGGACTACCAGTTGTCGGTGGAGTTCTAGGTGGAGGTGGGCTTCTTCAGCCAGTATCACCGGGAAGGTATCCTGCTCTCCCAATGCAACTGTAGGTGTTAACGAGACGGATACGGCTGCGCCTGCCTTCGTTAGTAAGTAATCCTCATTCTTTCCGAAAGGAGAGTACAATATTTGAAACTTCATGGATTGTACAAATCTAATCTTCTTGGACCGGTTGGCGGACTTCAGTATTAATCTATGATCATCAAAGTCTAATTTCTCTAATAAGTCACATAAATATTTGTAGGTTTTTATTCAAACTAACAAATTAATTGCATGGAATTGGAGAGGTCCTGAGAACCTGTAGGAATAGAAAATCATAATTAGAGGAAAATCAGGAATCAATTATATATAGAATAGAAAAATATACATAAATAGTTTCCTAAATTATAGTTAGCTTGTAATTATATATTGTGTGTATTTTCTAGAAGAAAATCAATCAATGAGAAAAAGTTTCTTCTCCATTTTCCTTTGTCCAATGTTCTAAGAGTTAACATGTATCAGAAATCAGAAGCACTCATCATCTACCAAGGGTTACCGGTCTCAACCAATGGCTGATCATATTAGTAGTAGTCAGAGTTCTGGCATTAGCGAAGGATCACGGGGAGGTAATTCTTTGGCCGAACAGTTAGCCAAACTCCTGCAAAATAAGTCACAACCAAATCAAAACCAGCACGCTATTCCACAGAATATCAATCGTCCTTAAGATAGGCTCTATCTTAATGAATAAGATAGAGCCTACCCGTTGAACATGTCAAAATTAATATCAAACTTTGAATAAGCCGGCCTCCACTAGCTCCAACTTCTACGCCACTGAGCCTATCTTCTTAACGAGTTCCCGGCGTACACAAGGGGCTCATGCGTCGATACGAAGGTCCTTTCATCATCCTTAAGAAGGATAGGCTCAGCGGCGTACAAGTTGAAGCTACCGGAGGCTTATTCGAAGCATCAACCGGTATTTCATGTGAGCCTACTCAAGCTATACAATAAAGACCCGAATGATAAAGGCAGGAACGTCTCCACTGCAAGAGTACTGCAGATGCAAATAAATTCGAGGCATGTTCGTAAACATTTTTCTTAAAACGAATTTGTTTCCTCAATGCATGTGCTTTGAGAATACCGGACAATCATTTCCCAGGATACAATGAGAACGTGAATTCTCTTTAAGCACTAAGGATATTCACCAGCGAACAGAAACAATGAACGAGAGAGATTTTTCTGAGGAGAGAGTAGAGGAGGAGCATTTCTCTTTCATGTCTCTTGATCCAAAAAGCAATCTGATTTTTTAAGGACTTCTCCCCTCGAATCTGTAACCACTCAGCCATTAACTAGGCCTTAATTCCGTAGTTAATATAGAATTGATTCAAATTCAAATTGCTGAAAGTTACAAATCTTTACTGGAATAATTTAAAGTCAAAACTAGCAAAACTTGGGTTGATCAGACCCTTGATTTTGGTTTGGCATTCGTGTTCGCAGGTGCGGGCACCTGAGTCAAGCTAATTTTGCCTTCGAATGGACCTTCAATCGCAACCCCTTGCGCGCGCTGCGAGCGGGTGGGACGGAGTATAATGTAGTTTAAACGATTTGAACTTCACTACATATGCCTTCACATATAAAGTGACTTCAAATTCGTCTCCCCACCCATGTGGGATACATTCCATTTGGCAAAATACTCAACCTTTTATTTCATCTTCTATACATTCTCATTCACCCACCAATGTGAGATAAAATGCTCATTCACCCAGTAATGTGGGATAAAGTCTCATTCACCCACCAATGTGGAAAACCTCATTTATTTTTCAATATCCACAAAGGCACCTGTTCGCATTCGGGAACACTTTGAAAAAGTAGCCCAAGAAAAGGATCGTTCGAACATGGAATGGGGCGGCAACAGAGGAGTACTTGGTAAAATGGGAAGGGCAAGATGAGCGAGACCAGTTGGGAGCCGATCGAGACGTTGTGGCAATTCACCAAGTTAAAAGAGGCATAAGCACAAAATGCATTAGGGACGATGCATCGCTAAGGTGGGAGGGGGGGGATGACACGACCCATAATTTTTTTCACACATTTTCGACATCTGGGTAAGTGAAACTTGCATTTTATTCTTTTTCGGATGGTTCTAGTTATCTTGGGACACTTTTCAAAGCATGTGGAAGATTCTAGAACGCTTCAGAGATCACTATAATTTTGTAGAGCCTACTAGTGGAAACCACATTTGTGTAAATAAGTGTAGAGAGACTTGTGAAAATCTCTAGAAATGTGTAGGAAGTTAGGAAGTAGGTTGAGGAATTTTGTAGATAGATGATTCTTTAGTTGTACATAGAATTCTATAGACCATGTACATAGAATTCTTTAGTTGTGAAGGCATTGTATATAATTCTAAAGGCTTGGGCAAACACCTATAAATATCTCAAGACATTCTCATTTGTATTCAACTTATCCAATTGATTCAATACAATTCCAAAACTTTCAAGCAATCCTCAAGCACTCTTGTGATCACTTACTCTCTCAAGACAATATTCTCATTTGTATTCAACTTATCCAATTGATTCAATACAATTCCAAAACTTTCAAGCAATCCTCAAGCACTCTTGTGATCACTTACTCTCTCAAATAGCCATTCTATTAAAGCTCGTACGTTTTCAAGGGTCAAAGGCTGAGCTAGTATCTCACCGTTCATAGTTTCGATACTAGTGTCGCATAAATTAACTCGATAAAAAATTAGTCGATGACACTAACTTCTAATTAGTTCTCAATTAAATCTACTTCTATAATATATCTATACTATAAAATAACTCAGCCAAATGAATAGTATCACTCAAATAAATAGTAACAAAAGTCACAATTTCCAAGGCAAGTCACAATTTTCAAGGCAAGTGTGGGGGACAAAGAATGTGTTTGTGTAAGTGTGTGTTGGGAAGAGAGTGAGAGAGGGGGATTAATTTTGAGAACATTTTTTTTGTTATATTTTATATTTGTGTTAAAAATTAATTTTATCACTTTTAAATATTGCCTTATTCGAAAACATGAACTATTTGCGATTAAATATTTTGATACGCCATGCCCTCGGACATAGGTATTTACTAGTATATATATATATATATATATACACACATTAATTCACCGGGGTACAATTCAAAGTTATCCAAGTGAACATTGTTCGACTTGATTCAAAAGTTTAAGAAAAAAAAATTCTGCCCCCCAAAGTAATCACACTAAATTCACTTAACCCTCCGAATTCAAATTTAACCCAAATAATTTCTTAAAATTAAAACTCGTTTCAATTAACCCCCAAAGTATTTCTGTATAAAATTATTCACGGGTAAATCATGTGAGAGTATTATAGATATTTCAAATTTATTTTAAGACATAATTGAATGAAATTGGATGAAATTTAAATATCTGGACCAAAATGTAAAACTTAACTCATTATTTCTCAACTTAAATCCAGGTCTGAAAAACCTTCCTCCTTTTCTTCTTCTTCTCGGTTGCACCCATTATTTCTTTCTTTCATTTTACAAGCTCTCATTGCCATTAACGCAGTAATGTAAGCTTTTTCAATCAATTGCACATTTTATTTTCTCCTATCAAGCATTACACCTCCATTGACAAACGAATCCTTAACGAAAAGAGCATCATCTATGATTAAAACTTGAAAGCCCCGTTTTGAACAGAAAATCATAAGAAAACTCAAGAGCAGGAAAACAAAAGAAAATCATAAGCAAACCCAGAAGCAAGGAAGCAAAAGAATTCATAAGCAAACCCAAAAGAAAGGAAGCAAAACAAAAGAAATCATAAGGGAACTGCGGAAAAGGGTAACAAAATTTAATTAAGAATAAAAGGAAACGGAAAAAGCAACTTGCAACCAGAAAAGAAAAGAGAAGCAGACTTTTGAAATTTTGAATGTGTGTTTACGTAGTATTGGTTATTGGGGTTAAGAGAGAACAAGCAAAATAATTTAATCCTCTTTCATTTCTAATCCCACCACTACAACCGGCAGAAGACGCTAAATTGCCCCACCGTCATCAACCTGCTGACCAAATAAACTGTCTTCGTTGCAATTGCCATAATCACCGGCAAGAACCGCGACGAAATCAAGCACATCCCACCATCGCTTCAATGAATATCGCGACTTCAATTCCTCAAACCCAGATCTGGAAAAACCCAAATCCAGATCTGGAAAGACGACCTCTCTTCTCGGTCATTACTTCAATTTCCTCTCTTCCTTGTAAGTCATGTCTTCTGCTTCTTCCTCTCTCGCCCTCCCTTCGATTTCACTAAACCCAGATACTTCCGACTCCTGTTTGTCGAAGCCATAGATTGCACCCGCACTAGAGCATAGTAAATGTTATCGCCAGAGCATAGAGAGATGGAGAGAGAGAGAGAGAGAGAGAGAGAGAGAGAGATTCTGATTTGGGGTTAAAGAAATCAAGAACCCTAATTTTCTATGCCCCATGAATTAGAACACTAAGGTGTTGTTTGTTTGAGCTCAATGAATATTTAAAAGGGGGATTTTGTGTAATTTAATCAGACAACTTAGAAATTAAACTGTTTCGTAATTTTTTTTTCAGATCATGAAAGGAGCTGAAATAATTTTGGACAATTTTATCCCTTTAATAAATATTTAAATTTATTAATTTTTCTTTTCTTTTTTTTGTACATTTAATAAAATTTAAAAGAAATTATACGCCACTTTAAATTATACGTCCCTTTTTATATAATATTTTTGAGTTTTTATGTATAAACTTAAAATAAAATGGGATTATATTTGTGTTTTGTATGGATCAACTAATATTATTTTTTTATTCTACTACTTTGTTCTTATAATTTTCTTTTTATTCGAAAATTTATTTTTCTATTCTAGAACTCTTTTCTTATACATTTTTTTTGAAATTAGATAAGAATGTAAAATGTATCAATAAAATAAATGTAACAGCATGCCTCATTTAAAATATAATTAGTAATTTATTTGATAATCATAAAAAAATAATTTTTAGAATCTAAAATATAGTAAATATATATCATATAATAATATCAATACTAAATTAGATTAAAATTAAGGATAAAGGTAATACATGATTAAGTAGCTATATAAAAATAATTAGGTAAATAGTAATAATAAATTTAATGTATATAATAAATATATTTTTTATTTCTTAAGTAATCAATTCAGAATGAAAATATATTCATATTACTTTCATCAATTATAAACAACAAACAACCTTTATAAAGAGGATTAAAATGGACAATAGACAGCATTCATCTAATTCATTCAGATCAGTAGCCAAACAGTTTGACTAATTCAGCTTTCGGCTTTCAGGTGTTGCTTCTTAATTTTTCAGACATATTCAGACTTGTTTTTATATTTCAGGATTAAGCACTTAAAATAAATAAACAGCTCCTAAGAAGAAGAAGAAGATTCAATCAACGACTTATGTATCGAAAAATACATATAGACTAGCCGAATTTCAACATAAATGTGTAACCGATTTGCAGTGGAGGGTTAATCGGGACGAATTTTAATTTTGGGGGAGCCAATTGAGTCAAGTTTAGATTTGGGGGTTAAGTGAATTTTAGTGGATATTTTGGGGAACGGAAATTTTTTTTTTTCCAAAAGTTTATAATATGATTAGAAATTAAATACGAATTTCTGAAACAAACAAAATCAGTTAATTCACAACAAAAGCTACAATACAATAAGATCTCACTTCGCCCAGGAGAAAGAAAAGGTTCCCTTCCCTTCCCTGAGTTATATATTTTAATTAAATATATATTTTAGCTTTTTACAAGGAAGTCAAAACTCAATAACCGAGTAAGACGGTAGGTAGGAGTACATTTTTGAACAAAAGAGTTAAAAAAAAACATTAAAAACAAGGATTTTGGTCTAAATAGGCCGCCTATCAAGTAAGGACATGAATTTTTATTTTTTTTATTTCGTTTCCTATTTCACACATTTTTTTATATTTTTAATTTTTTAAATAATATATTTAATTAAAAAAATACATCCCTCGTATTCACATGTACATGTATAACTAGTCGATATTAGTATATAATAGATCAATTAATGTGACACTTAGGTATATAGTCATGATCTATTTTTATATTTTCCTTCCTCAATTATTTACAAATTTAAATTATTTTCATACTACACACATGCAATTTTTTTAAATATTTTCTTAAATTTTAAATAATATATCTAATTTAAAAAATATGCACTTCACGTGTCCAAAGATACATATATATTTAGTCCATATTTAAAAATACATCATTAATTTGATTTAGGTAGCATTAAATTCTCAATTGTTATATTATAATAAGGGCAAATTGCAGAAATGGTCCCTGTACTCGACAAATATTTGGGTAAAAGTCCTTAAACTCAAGATTGCTCAATTTTGGTCCTCGTACTAGAAAAATTAAGCACAATTGGTCCAAAAAGCTAATTTCAATCCAATTAAATTTAAAATAGAAATAAACATGCGTGATACTTGGTAATGGTGGTACAAAAAATATCAGATTCACTCATTTTCTTCGTTTTTTCAATTATTTTTCTTGTAAAAAATGGAGAAAATAATAATATGAGTTATTGTTTTTTACCAAATATTTTTCGAGTACATGAACCATTTCTGCAATTTACCCTTATTATAATATGAGTTATTGTTTTTTTTTCTCACATTATTCTCAATAACTTAACTTTTCACAATAAATACTCACGGACACAGACATATCTAAGTAAATATATAAAAAATAATTATGTAAATTTTTTTGTTGACTAAATGATCTTTATGCTAAACAAAATATACAAATAAAAACGTTTCACATGAGGTTTTAGCCGACTTGTTGACCACAAAAGGAGTACTACATGCCAAAAGTAGAAAGCACCCCAGTATGAGTCTTTATTGAATCTCATTTTCATCCTCAACCCAAAAATCCTTTCAAAAAAATCCGTACAAGTATACAAAAAATGCATTTGTATATTCATAAAAAATTTGTTATTTCTTCTTCTCGTAATCAATCTCATAATGAATTAGTTAATAAGAAAAAATAAATTAGCTAAAATAAAATTAATTAAAAAATGAAGAGTTATTAAACCGATGATATTACTGAATTCCACAATTTATATCAGAATCACGTACTTTTGAGTCTAATTCCTTGTGTTTGCTATACAAAAAATAATTGTTAATTTTTTTTTCTTTTTGATCTCTTCCTAAATTTGTGTACTTTCAAAATACAAATAAATTTAAAATAACGAAGTGTTTTGTTTTTTTTTTTCTATGGAACTTGGTCATATTCGATCACGTCTAACGTCTTAAGTTGAATATTTGAACTATTTCGCAAAATTCAAATCCAGAATAAGTACAAGTATCAAATGCTAATTTTTATTTACGTTAATTTTTAAAGTTAGTGCATATTTTGATTTTTTTTAATTGATCCGACTTGATTTAAAAGGGGTGAGTTCTTTACTTAATTACAGTATTGATTTCAGAATCTATAATTTTGTGGTAATTGCGTTGAGTATACTATTCTTTTTTTATGGAACAAACATTTCAATATGCATGGATAATATCTTTTATTCTCCTTTAAGTTCCTATATTAATGGAGGCAATGGCCGCAATAAAAAGTCTTTGTCGTATGTGGGCTTCTCAAAGTGTTTTAGTACTAAGTATAGTAATGATTTTTTTCAATGAATTTCTCAATTCAGCAACTAAGTAGCCATGCTACCTATCAATATGTTTGGGCTTGAATTCTCAATATGCTACTGCTAAAATACGGAAAATTTGAAATTTTAGATCAATACACTATGTATGGATGATATGAACTGGTTAAACAAGAATTTTTCAACGGCGAAAGACCAATTCAGATATTCACGACCAAGAAGTATTAGATTCTTTTCGGATAGATTGTGAAAGATTAAGAATGACAATGTCTATTATTGAATTTTCCCGATTCGACACTACCCATTTGAAGCGTCTAGTGCCAAAGTCACTAAATGAGTAAATCGTCAATCTCTAAAACGAACTATATAATTTATTTTATCTGCAGAATTACGAACGGTCAATTTCTCAAAGGTTTTTAATCGGCCTTTGATGATTTCTATTAAAACGTATACTCGAGGGGTGGATAGATGCATGCGGAGCGAACGATTTCCAAGCTAGCACACTACTCATTTATTAGATAGAAGATGTCCAAAATTTATTGATCCGCTGTCGAACTTATTCCAATTTCAAAAGCTCCGAACAATACCGACTCGATCCTTTCGCTCTCATTGAATTGCTCATTCAATGCGCATTCTCAATATGTATAGCATTGCTAAATTTTCATTAGGAAAATTAACTCAATTCACAATCAATTTAGTAGATGTTATGAAATTCAATATGTTACAATCTTGTCCTAAAATAAATATTATAATTTATTCACAATTACTACCGATTTTGATATTTTTTTCGCGGAAAGGCACTAAATGTATTAGTGTACCTTCGTATAATACACAAGGACCAAATACGCAGTTCTTATATTTTGAGATTAAAATAATAATTAAAAATAAAAAAAATATTATAATTTTTTTCAGGAGAAATAGAAATGTTAACGGTGCTACATCTAAGTTCAGTAGTCACTAGTTAGTGCTACAAACATTTCCAACCGAGTCGTATTTTGACAAGTTTGAGTTGGACTCGTTTATTAATAATTTTTAGGAAAAAAACACTTGGACTTGGGTCAGAAAGTCAAATTTTGATGATTTGATGTAATGATTAAAGTGAAAAAGTAAGAGAGATAGAGAGATAATGGTGGTACCTATAAAAAATCAAAAACTAAAAACGATGATAAAACGACTTGGTGACCCAAGCCTAAGTTTTCTTCATAATTCTCTTATTTATATTTTGGTATTTTGTTTTATAAGTTTGTTTTATGAGTTTGTTATTTTGTTTTATTAGTTTGTATTTTAGTTTATATTGTTAAAATTTAATATATTAGTATAATTCTCAATTATAAGATTTGGTATATCATTAATACGAAATGTCATTTTCCATCTATATACCCCTTCATCTATACACTCTCACAAATCAATTCAAACTTTTCACATCACATTCTCACTCCTATCTCCTTACATTCAAACCTTTCACATCACATTCTCTCTCCTCACATCACTTTCAATTCTTTCACATCATGGGGGCATCTTCTATTTCATAAACTCATATCATTCATATCATCTCATAGTATATCATCTACAGTAGAAAATCATCAAATATCATTACATATCGACTAAGTGATCCGAGCCTTGGCATACATGAGTGTCACTTTGTCTAAGAAATGAACATAAAAATCATGAATTATGAATGCAACATACAATATGGTTAATTATGCTCATAATTCATGATTTTCGTATTATTTTTTAAGAAAAATGATACCCTTATCAAGGAGCGCCGGAGCGCTCGATATAATTTCAGGTGAAAAAATTATCACCTAAAATTTTTAATGGGATTCTCAAAACACGACGTAAAATATCACCGGAAATGTAGGAGTAAGAAACATTAAGTAGGTGAAAAATTAAATTTTAGGATTAGTAAAAGAAGGAAGAAAATAAATGCTAACCAGGGTCTTTGACGGACTGGACAATTACGTTCTCATATTCGAGTCCTGCGAAAGAAAATCAAATCAGAAAATTAATTATACTCATGGAATTCAATTCAAAAGAAAGGGACGAAGAAGAAGAAGAGGGGGGGGAGGCGGAGCACCTACTTTTTAAGGAAAGAGCGATGCGAACCCTACGAGAGCAGGAGCTCGTCCAGTGATGATACAGCTTCATCATCCTCCTCCTACTAATTTCTCTTTTCACCGAATCAAATTAGAAGATCGGAAGTGAGAGTGATGAGCGAGAGAGAGAGAACGCGCGCCGGTTTTGACTTGCCTAATAAGTTTGTCTTTTCTTTCCTCTCATTTTTCCAATGGTTGTGATATTTGTGTCAAAAATCGCCCCTTTGTCACACACTTTTCCTTTTCATATGGGGCAAATTATAGAAATGGTCCCTGTACTGAAAAAATATTTTGGAAAAATTTTTAAACTCAAAATTGCTCAATTTTAGTCCCTGTACTGAAAAAATCAAGCGTAATTGGTCCTCAATTCTAATTTCGGTCAAATTAAGTTCGAAATAGAAATAAACATACATGACACTTGCTAATAGCGTAAATAAAAACCTCCAATTTATTAATTTTTTCTGTTAAATCGACTTATTTTCTCCATTTTTTATAAGAAAAATGATTGAAAAAACGGAGAAAATAAGTGAATCTGATATTTTTATCCCGCCATTAGCAAGTATCATGTATACTTATTTCTATTTCAAACTTAATTCAATCGAAATTAGAATTGAGGACCAATTGCGCTTAATTTTTTCAGTACAGAGACTAAAATTGAGCAATCTTGAGTTTAA
>JAOWAN010059272.1:0-12531 GCA_028566635.1 Lobelia cardinalis
TAAGAATCTCTCCTAATTACAATACATATTCTACACATCCTTCCCTTTTTTAGTCCATATAATTTCCTTATTTCTAACAGTCACTACTAGGCAAGGAGATTCTCACAAGGGAGACGGTTGCAACTACATGTGGTTGGGTTTCTTTTTGGTTCCTTCTTGCGACTCCTATTTCTTGTCCTTTAGCCAGATGACTGGTCGACTTTCCAAGGCTGTCTCCGTGCAAGTTTTCCATCCTTTGAATGCCAACAATATACGATGTGTCTCATCTACGAGCAAGACTTGAAGGGTTAATTTGAAGATGCCTACTATGATACAAAATTCACTCGTACCGGATGATCCAATGGATCGCCCCCTGGATTACGCATAATTTGGAAGCTACCAATCTATTCTACTACTCCAATATCGATGTTGGCGATGGCGATGATGATAATAAAGAGTACAATAATTTCACTTACAGTCGAATCAACTTGTTCTCATAAACCTTAACTTGAAATGAATAGGGCGTAGGTGTTAGAAACAATGTTCTTGAGGCTGTCACGAATGTTGCAGACAACAACAAAAACCTTACAACTAACAACAAGGTTATCAACAGCAACCTTGTGTATCCTAACTGCAAGGTTATAAACAGTAACCTTGTGTATCCTGAGCAATGTTAAGGGTGCCAAGTGTCAGTTTGTAAAGTCAGTTTGTAACAAAGTAATTATCTTTCTACTTTTTGTTTTAGCTTAAATAGGCTCTAAACTCTCTTCAATTCAATTTGATATATTCACAGTTACAATATTTCTCTCCCTTCTCTCTCTCTTATCTCTGAATACCAAGCTTTCAGTAGGCATGCTGAAATTGATTTTCAACTTCAATTTTAAATTTTAATCTTAAGATGTGCGTACAAAGGCCTCTAATATTGGTGTGTACCACATCTTTATTTATTTTTCTTCTGAAATCTCTCTTTCTTTGGAGAATATTTAGAAGTACCTTTGTAACGACCCGAGTCCGAAAATTCGGTTCGTTACCCTAGTCCACCACAGGTCCATCCAAAAGTACATTGATAAGTTTATGCTAAGTGGTAGTAGAAGACAACCTTATAAGGCACACGGAATTCCCAATTTCATTCGATGTCGGAATGTGGGGTATTGCAACCTTAGTGGATCCCTTCTTCAAATAATAATGTTGCAATAGAGAAAAGATGAATTATTATGACACATTTTTAAAAATTCTAAAATTTTCATGTGCATAAAATTGTCAAGTAAACTATCAATAACATATTTTATGACTCATCAACCTTAATTCAATTTTTCATAATTTTTTTATTAAATTTAATAAAATTGAACGAATCGAAATATAATACTCATTTAGGGACGGAAAAATACAATTTTATACGTGGTTCAGTGAGATTTAAAAGGCAAAAGAACCCTCTTTTACAACAACGTTTCGGTATTTTGGGTGTAAATAATCCATGCAAAATTCCTAAATGAATGAGGTTTTATGAAATGTATATGTATCTTTTTTGAGTCTGGATCCTCTATTCCACTCCGTGTTCCACTTTGTGTATCACTACTCATATAGTGGTGGATCCTATTATTATCGAGTCCTACCACAATATGAGTAGTAATACACATAAGGAGACACAGGGTGGGATAGAGGATCCTCCCTCATCTTTTATACTCTTTAACACATATATATTATAGTTGCCCTTTAAGTTTTATTTAATCTAGTCAGTATATGGATGGAAAATTCGTTGTTCCTGGAATCAAGACTATAAAATATTCCGCAGAAAACCATTTACCCTTACAAGTATGATGACTGCTCAAATGAACAATCAAATGAATTACAGGGAACTTCACTTTTCAACTACTGGTACGTTCACCTTTCAAGGATTGATCATATCCCTGCAGTCAAAACTTATGAATTAATTCAAGTTAGTAGAACGTCTTGTCAAAATGCTCATAACCTGTTTGCCGTATTGCCTAACAGAAAGCAATGACTTCGTGTCTCTTCCCGTGATTGAAATTTCGCACGATCACCACAACTGTTTGTTGTTTTCTGGTGGGCAAATTAAGGCAAGTTACCATGTTAATGGAGAAAGTAAAGAGTAGATTTCAGACCTTTGCAATGTCAGCAAGTTAGAGCTCATGTACGGATCGATTGATAATTTTTACTCTATACGTACAAAGAGTTTCATGCCATATATCATATCCCTGATCTATTTTTCATTTACAGCAAAACTCCCTACATCAAGACGCGAAGTTTGGGTCCGGAAGGATTTAGAAAAAAAAAGTTAAATGTGGAGTGAAGCTTTAGCTGAAGAGGCTGATTTTCTGGACTTTGATGTCGCCAACACATAAAATTGGTAATTATCCGACTCCGTAATTATCACCCAACACACATATACAGTGTTAATATGTTAATTACTTGGTAGATGGTTTAATCTACATACGGAGACTACTTTCCAGTGCTGTGCAATAATTTTGAAACATAGTCAGAGTAGTGCTTGTGAGTGACAAATGAGATAACAACTGGCTCCATATATTATACATATATTAATACTAGCACATGCTCTCACTACTTAAAGGTTGGAGAAAACAAAAAATTAAGTGACAAAGTCAACGCATTGGACTGACAATTATTGAGATGTCATGGACTTAAGTTTAATCCCACTTGGTACTGCCAATTGAGTAACCAGCAACCCCTCTGTAATGGTTTTACAACGAGATTGACTACCTAATTTTTTTTTTTTTTGTGTTCGAAGTTCAAAATAACTGAAAACTGAAGAGGCCCATCAGCAAGATTATCTTATGATGATGGCCTCCACCTTAAAATCAAGCCCAAATCTCGCCGCCGGAAGATGGACGTACGATGTATTCTTGAGTTTTGCCGGAAAAGACACACGAAAAGGCTTTGTGGGCCATCTTTACCGAGCTTTGGATGAAAGAGGTGTATACACCTTCATAGACGAGCTTAGACTCCACATGGGAGATTCCATTTCCGATGTACTCCTACGCTCAATCGAAGAATCTATGATTGCTGTAATAGTCTTATCAAGGAAGTACACAGATTCATCGTGGTGCTTGGATGAGCTGGTGAAGATAATGGAATGCAAGAAATTGATGGGTCAAACAGTTATTCCAGTCTTTTACAACTTAGATCCGTCCATCGTTCGGTGGCAAAAAGGTGTCATTGCGGAAGCATTTCGGAAACACGAGATCAGGTACGAGAATGATTTGGAAAAGGTTCAAAGGTGGAGGGATGCTTTGGCCGACGTAGCAAACCTATCTGGCTGCCTTGTGCTGAATACTGTTTATGAGTAATTTTCTGACTCTCGTATTCCTATTCATTTTGGTATTTATTTCCATTCCTTTGGTCAAAAATTAAGGAAAATATTCTTGTTTTCTCAAAACTAATATACTCTCTCGTAAACACTTAAGATGTTCATTCTATTTAATATTCATATTGATTCAAAGTGACAATTGCTATGTTATGCTGATGAGAGTATATAGAGATGATTTCAGTGGCTTTCTCCTCTATATTTCTGTATCGTTAGCAAGTTTTTAGTATGTAACATAGTTTAAATCCCTAGGAATGTGTAGAGATGGCCCCCCAAGGCTGCTAAAAGGGCGTCTTACATATAATGAATTAGGCTTGGATCACGAAGGCCAGATCGGGTCAGATCGTAGCAGACGGTACTGTTTATCAGATGGTACTGTTCATCAGATGAGGTAGATGAGATATATGAGATTTTATGTAAAAAGTCTGAAATACCCTCAAGAGCAATTATTTATGTCAGATCCGTTCCTCTCTCTTGCTTCTACTCAATTCCCACAAAACCTCATTTCCATTCCTCTCTCCCTCGCTTCTATTCAATTCCATTCAAGAAAAAGGAAAAAAAAAAAACAAAGACCCAGCTCTACAACCCAAATCGCCATCCATACCGACCTATCCCCACCACCACTACCACCACCCGTCGCCGCCAGAGCTGCTTCATTACTGCCTCCATTCTCTAATCATAATCCTACTCCTCCTCCTCGCCTCCATTACTGCCTCCATCGCTTACCTCCTCCATCGTCCCCACCGCCCTACATTCTCAATACAACTAATTCAACCTCACAACCGCCGACGACGACTCCACCCACCTCTCCGCCAAGCTCAATGTCACCCTCTCCTCCGAAAACCCAAACATAAATCTCATTTTTTTTCTACGACCCAATTTCCATAACCACCGAAGCATCATCGAATCAAGTTCAGATAGTCCAATCTTTCGTGAGTGACATAAATAACACCACGATTAGTCATTCCACACTGTACAGCAGCTCGCAAGTTCTTCACGCGAATTCTACCATTGCGCTGAGGTCAGATCTAAGAAAAAGGACGAAATTTTCCTTAAGGGTATGGCTGGATACCCAAGTTACAGTGAGAATGAACTCATATAAAGCCTCATATATTACTGCCAAGTGAAGGAGTAACGCTGCTACTGTTGATGGGTTTGAGCAGAGAGTGATGAAGAAAGAGAGAGGAGAGAGAGTGACGAGTAATGGGTTTATAGTCCAATCTTGGGCAGTGAGCTGATGGAGAAAGAGAGAGGAGAGAGAGTGATAAGTAATATTTAAATTATTTTTTGAATAAAATTATTATTATAATAATGAATAGATATAGGGGTAATAGATGGAAAGTAATATTATTGTGGGATGATATGTGAGTATCATATGGTATTTGTGATCACAGACGAGAACAGACGATCGTATGGATGATATGGCCATATGGCACCGTATGGCCTTCGTGATCCAAGCATTAATCATTTTTGCATGATAACTAGTATACATAAGGTAGCCCCAATCATCCATCAACCAAAAGTGTGCTGGGATATCATCGGAAAGACCATATTCGCAGTCGGACCACCAGATACTAGAATTGGGGATTATTTGGCCAAATGGCTGGAATTCACCGAAAAATTCCTTCCATAACATATATCTTTGATCATGTTACAAACAACTCTAATTTGATAACAAATCAATTTCAGATCTGCTGCTTTTAGGGAGAAACTGAAGCTAAAAAAGGCCCGGATCACAAATCGAATTAATTTGGTGATATATGGTTATATGAGGTATTTGAGATATATGCAATCACGAATCCAATATGACACTCATATATCATTTATATCATCATCGAATATTATCACTTTCCATCTACTACCCTTATATCTATACACTCTTACAAATCAATTTAAACCTATCACATCACATTCTCTCTCTTCTCTCCCCCTTTCTCTCTCTTTTCATTCTTTCTATCTCCTTTCACATCACTTTAAATTATCAATCATTTCGAGGGCAAAACAGACATTTTAAACTGAAAAGCCATATAACTCATCTAATCCATCTGATATGATGACGAGTACCATCTGCACCTATAAGTTACGATATTGCATTCCTGATCCAGCCCTAAGGAAGAGGTTAGGTGTTGCAGTCTCATGAGAAGCATTACTATGAGTCATTTAAGCCCCTATCTGTAGCATTACCCATAGTCTTTTAGATGAAAAACTCATTTTTGACAAATTCAAATTTGAGATGGTTAAGTTTGTAGCTTTTTCTACATGGTACTCCAATTTCTGCAAATAGTCTTTAGGTTATGATAAGGTTTTTAGTTTTAAATTAGAAAGAGGAGCGACAGAACATTAAGATTTCTCATTGATATTTAGCTTACATAAACAGTAGAACCATATGGTATTTCTTTGAGTCGGAGGGATGCATTTTGGTTTTGGGCTAGGGGCGGAAGCTAGGTGATATGACAGGTGAAATACAAAGTTCAAGGGTTGTATGGCAGCAAACAAATTAATATCTGATTGTCGAGCTAAGACAAATCTGGGTTTGATTAGTTTACTAAATGACTAAAAAAACTTAAGCTTGATTTGTTAGCCAAATGAACAGGCACGATCTACCCAAGCTATTTTGAATGATATAATGAGCCTAAGAATCTCGAGCTTGAAATCGATCGGCAGGTTTGTTCAACCTATGAGTTGAAATTGAAGCATAAATAGTTCATGGAATATGTGGTTTACTTCAAGCCTAATTTTCAAAGCTCTACATATTACCTGTTCTCTGCTATGAGATATCAAAGATAACTTTTTTCAGGAAGTAACAAACCGTTTGCACTGGATAGAACCATTTGCGCCTTAAACATTATCCTAAAACCAACAAATACAGATTAAAATTAGCAGCTGTAGCTAGAGAAAATGCTTATATTTCTTATTTAATGATTTGTCTTTTAAAATCACGAGGTTTCCCTTTCTGATTACAGCATGTTAATTTTTTCTCTAACTAACAGGCATGAATCGGACTATATCATTAAAATTGTTCAAGAAATTTCCAGCAAGTGTAACAGACTTTCAAGCACTGGAGAAAATCTAGTTGGAATTGTGCCTCGTATGGAAAAAGTGAAGTTACTATTAGAGTCGGCGGCAGATGATGTCCGATTTATAGGGATTTGGGGAATGGGTGGATCCGGGAAGACAACTCTTGCTTGGGCTGTTTATAGTGAAATCTCAAACCAATTTCAAGGTACGAGCTTCATAGCAAATGTTAAGGAGGAATTAAAACGTTCCGATCTCCATTTTCTGCAGCAAAAACTTCTTTCTCAAATCCTACTAGATAAAAATATAAGCATAAGTAACAGTTTTGAAGGAACCGCACTTATGAGCAAAAGGATGCGCTGTAAAAAGGTTCTTGTTGTTCTGGATGATGTGGATGATGACAATCAACTCTATAAATTAGCAGGGAGCAAGGATTGGTTTGGTGGGGGGAGTAGAGTGATAATAACAACTAGAGATAAGCATTTGCTGGAGATGCTGAAAGTGGATGAGATTTATTGTGCTAGTCTGTTAAATGATGATGAAGCTATTCAGCTCTTTAGTTTGTATGCGTTTCATCAAAAGAGGCCTCCTGAAGAATTGATGAATGAAACTAATCGTGTTGTTCGTTATGCCTGTGGCCTTCCGCTAGCCCTGAGAGTTTTAGGTTCTTTTTTGTGTGGTAGAAGCAATATGGCCGACTGGGAAAGTGCAATAAGTAGACTGGAAGTTGAGCCTGATGATAAAATATTTGAAGCATTAAAAATCAGTTTTGATGGACTAAGTAAGATAGAGCAGAAAATATTCTTAGATATTGCATGCTTCTTTCAAGGGGCGAAGAAGTCTCGTGTAACAAGAATACTTGACACTTTTGGGCTTCGTGCGAACATTGGGATCAGTGTTCTTATCCAGAAATCTCTGGTGTCAGTTTCAAACAACAGGCTTGATATGCATAATAGGATACAAGAAATGGGTTGGCATATTGTTCGTGGAACCTCCGGAGAGCCGGGTAAATATAGCAGGTTGTGGCTTCACAATGATGTTCATCATGTCTTGACGAATGAAACGGTAAGGCACCGTGCTTCAATGTTTAAAACTTAATTTCCACTATTGAAACTTCAAGTTTGCGAATCAATTATATTACATATTCCTCCATCCGTTCCAAAATAAATGTCCAATATTCCTTTTTGAGGTGTTTCAAAATAAGTGTCTACTTTAGAAACCTTTCCCTTTTGGAACTAAAAGAAACAGTCGAGGCCACGAATTCTTCATGGACCCACAACCAATTTGTATCGACACGATTATAAAGTGTAATACACTTACTGAAAACTTTGTATCAGTTACATGACACCTATTTTTAGAGAGGAGGGAGTATTAGATTGTATATATAGTCACTATGATCTGAGATTTGATTTCATTTGATCCTAGGGAACGGATGAAGTTGAATGCATATACTTGAACTCAAGTGGGCAGAAACCCATAGCTTTTGCAGCCAGTGCTTTGAGAAAAATGAATGAACTTAGACTACTCTATTTCGGTAGTTGGCCTCCTTCAGGATTTGAGTTTCTTCCAGAGAAGTCAAAATGGTTTTCTAAAGCAGGCCAATATCTTCCGAGCAGATTACAATGGCTTACCTGGGATGGTTACCCTTCAGATTCGTTGCCTGAAGGTTTTCTAGCGAAGAAGCTTGTTCGGCTTGAAATGCGTTCTGGGAGCATGGTCCGACTGTGGAAAGGGAAAAAAGTAAGTGGAGAGTAATTACTATATCATCTAACATTTGTCAACTTTTTAGGGTCATATCATGATTGTGTTACAATCTTGCTTGACATGCTAAGTGCCAATTGTTTCTAGTATTAATCATGAGACAGACGGGCAGTACATTTGAGTAAAAACTTTCTGTAATGTTTGAATGCTAATGTTGTCCAATGTTCATTTTGCTGTTATTGACAGAATCTTGAAAATTTACGAGTCATGGACCTTAGCTGTTCAGATAAGCTCAAAAAGATCCCAGATCTCAAGGGGGCCCCAAACCTTGAGACACTGATTCTCGACCATTGTAATAGTTTGGTGGAGGTTCACCAATCTGTAAGAGACCATGAGCGGCTCGTTACCTTAAGCTTACAGTGTTGTGAAGACCTTACGAGTCTTCCATCCCCCTTATGTATGAAATCTCTCAAGACCCTTATTCTTTCCGACTGCAAGAAGCTAAAACGTTTTCCAGAAATCATGGAGAATATGGACAATTTGTCAGAGCTTTACTTGAATGGTACATTGATAGAAGAACTATCCCCATCAATTGGGAAACTTTCTGGCCTAATCCTGATGGATCTCAGTGACTGCAAGTGTCTTACAAATCTTCCGAGCACCATAGGTAATTTAAAGCGTCTAAGAAATCTTAATTTATCTGACTGCCGAAAACTAGAGAGATTGCCCGAGAATCTGGGAGAGATACAATCTTTAGAGGAGTTGTTCTTAAATAGTACTTCAATCAAAGAAGCACCTTCATCCATTGTACTTCTGAAGAATATCAAAACCTTGTCCACAGATGAATCTTACGAGTTGATGTTTTCATTGTTGCTGAGGTATTCTCATGCCCACAAGCTAGGTTTGGAGCTTCCTCCTTTATTAAGTTTTGGTTGTATTACAAAACTCTCTGCCAGGAATTGCCTTCTCTCTGAAGGAGATATTCCTCATGATCTCAGCCCCTTGTTTTCTTTGGAAGATTTAGATCTAAGCGGAAATTTACTCGCATCTTTGCCTGCTGGCATCTGTAAACTTCCTCGACTTAAACAACTTGACGTGACGTATTGCTTTAAGCTTAACCTGTGGCAAGGGGTTCCATCAACTATTGCTAGGTTACAAGCAGATAAAATCCGATCATTTCAAAATTTCCGAGATCTCTTCGGAAAGTGTGAATCCTTATGGAAGCTCTCGCTTGTTGATACAGTAATTCCCAATGTGGACAATCCTATTAATGAGGTGCTGCAATATCTGCTTCAGGTTAGCTTCTTTCCTCTCCCCTTGATCAATTTCGTGTTAGTGTAATATTTTTTTTTATTTGATTATGTGTTTTATTGATTGAAGGGGCACCTTCTTGCAAACCATCGAGCGATTGTATTAGTCCCCGGAAACAGCATTCCAGAGTGGTTCAACCAGCAACATCCTGGGGATTACACGTGCTTCCAGCTGCCTTTGAATTGGCTTAACAACAACATCTTGGGGTTGGCTATCTGTGTTTTTCTTGGTCACACTAGTTATATTCGCCCTATTTATATGAACATACAGTTCAAGTTCATAGATGAGAGCGAAAAGCAGCAGCCAGACCCAGCAAGCACTTCAACAGAGATTCCTTTGGTAAACCAAGTGTTGGGGGGTCATATGGAAAACCAAGTGTGGTTGGGTTTCATGTCATTTGATTTTTTTCAGCGTCTATTTCCAAAAGTTAAGCCCGATGATTGGTCTAACTTTGACGGCTATCTTTCTGCAAGGTTTTCCTGCAACTTCAATGAATTTAAGATGCTAAAGTGTGCGATTCGTCCTGTTTACAAGGAAGATGTGGAACGAGTGCCCACACTCCAAAGTTCAGCAGTACTAAGTGATCATATGGGTCGGCCCTGGTTGCAGTACGAGTATGATCACAAAGATGATGAGGAGGATTGTGAAATATACACAAAATCAGACGCCAAACTTTTGCCGGACATGGTTTATCTGGACAAAACAGGGCATAATCATGCTGCAATTCGTTGGACCTTCTGATGAAGTTCCGAAATTTTGGTTGTGGCAGGAATGGACATATTTTCTGCAGAGAACTTAAAATGACACGGAGTTTTTCAGTTTGAAGCGACACCCTGTTGCATTTTACATTGCTGTTTTGGGCCGCAATTTTCCAAATCCAGCACAGTGCTGGAAATTACGCTGGAAAGAGAAGTGTAATTTGCCACAAAAGATGTTTCAGAGCCTGCAACAAAGGTGTGGTTGGGTAATTAAAGTATTTGACACAAGTGGTATAATTGATCCAATCTCCTTAGTCGGATTTAAAATGTCATCAAGATGTAATGTAGGTATTGTAACAAAGAAATAGGAAAACATATATAATACATAATTTTCCCCACGAAATATACTTTGGTTTTGAAGTATAATTTTCTTAGTTTTGGGACTTTTCAAAAGTAGAAACAAAAGAATTTAATCGGTTCGGTTCAATGACCATCATAATTAGGGTTGAGTTAGAAAGTTAACTTTTAATAATATAATATTATATATTGTAATAATTAAAGTATAAAAAGAAAACAGAGGTATAAAGAGAAAATGATGAAACTCATAAAAATAAAAAAAAAATTAAATCATGATAAATCGATTTAGAAACACGATCCTAAATGTGAATTTCATAGAATACAAAGACAATAATTAAAGTATTTGTGAAATACGAAATTTAAAGACACTTTAGGAAGTACGTGCATTTATATATATTATGATTATAATTATGATATATACTCTTTTCATTTTAAAATAAGTCTTATTCTAATAAAACATATTTGTTTCAAGTCATTTTATACTTTTGAAGGCCAAATGTGACCGAAATTTACATTTATACCCTTTATTTAAAGTCGGTTCTATCTTTACTCCCTAACCGAATCACTCCTAACAAATTTTCTTTTTTCAGCTTTAAATAAAGTTAATTTCATCAACTTATTTAGTTTCCTAATTCATGTGTAAAATTTTTAAAATGACACTCATAATAGAATAAAAAGAGTAATGTAAGTGTTATGTTGTAGGGGTGTTCATGATTCGATTTGATTCGCTTTTAGGCACTTTTGATTAAAATATCAATTAAATCAATTTATTAATTTTAAAAAACTTTTAAACCATTACCAGCTCAATCCTCATTTAAATTGATTAATTGAGTTTTATATTTTCGATTTGATTTAGTTATTTTTTCAGTTTTAAACAAATTTTGTGAATATTTAACCTTTTAAACTAAAAACTATCACTTTTTAAGTAAATTTGCCAATGTCTATAATTGAAATACAAAAACTACTAATTATAATTAGCAAAAATATAAATTGATGAAAGTTTTGCGAAGTTTAAATACATAATATTTTATACTACCTAGGTTAGATTGTTAGTAGATATGCGTAAATATTACATCTTCGGTTCAATTTTATTTTAGAAGATCAAAATATACCTAAAACCGCAACTAACCCAAATTTTCGATTTTTAACATTTTAAAAACCAAACTAAATATTTGATTCGATTTTATTTTTGTCGATTTGATTGGATTGATTCGGTTGATTGAATTATCGAATTTTTTTTTTTTTTTTGCACAGCCCTATTATATTGTCCAGTCAATTTCAGTTGTTTTTTTTTTTTAAAGTAATTTAACCAAAAAAAAGAAAAAGATAACCATTCAATCCATTCAATTATATAGTGATGGTCCTCTTCAGCTGATTTTCATTCAAGCCAAACTTATGACTTGATTTATATTGAAAATTTCCTTGTGTTTTAAATTTTGCATAAATTTTTTGTTTATGTACTCTCCTTTCAAATGCTAACATTTTACATTGTCTATTTGGAACTACGGCAAGTTTGCAGTCAAGTTTGGCTATAGTCGCTGCACTTATTAAACTTTTGAACTTGACAGATGAGCTATTCAACTTGCACAAGATGAATTTCCAACTATAAAATGTAAAATTCGTCATTAGAGGAGTTAGATTGAAAATTTACTAGAAATCTTGTTTCATATGAGGAATTAGAATTTCTGTCCCAAAATAACATCATATTTTCTTTCACGTAACTTTTAAAAATAACACGTATTTTAGACACTATTTGGAACAAAATATTCGAACTCGGTTTTAGCCTGTTAGGACTTAAATGAAAGGGTAGACAGAAAATAATGATCAAACCATGGGGGTGAACACTGAAAGTTGACGAAATCTCAGGGGCTCAAATTACCACCCGAGCCCTTTCATTGGTCACCTTTGCGACGTGCATATGAAAGGAAAAGCACTAGATCACCACCATCCCACAAACTCTTTTTACATCCAACAGTAGTACAGTAATACTCCAATCCCAGAAGGTATATTAGGCGCCCACGCGCACCTTACTTGGTGCGCCCGCCCGATTTTTTTTTTTTTTTTTTGTTTTTTAATATGTAATGAACATAAATGATGAAAATGATGAACATGATATCATAATTTATA
>JAOWAN010059293.1:0-12527 GCA_028566635.1 Lobelia cardinalis
CTGACTCAGTCGCTATGTCAGTCGCTATATAGCGACTGAGTCAGTCGCTATATCTCACCTACCAAAATAGCGACTAACTTGGTTTAGCGACTGACTGTCAGTCGCTATCTAAGAAGTCAGTCGCAAGTCAGTCGCTATTTTGTCAGTCCCTATTCAAGTGTTTTCTAGTAGTGGTTTTGTATGGATATAATTTTATTTTGTATGGATTATATTTTTATTAGTTAGTATATAATTTGAGTTTTTTTGTTATTTAGCATTTAATTTATTTATTTTAATTGTATTTAAGGTATATCATTAATATTTATTAAAAAATAAATATAATATAATATATTTTTACTGCCTACGGAATTCGTAGGCTATGTTATTTGAAAAATCAGTTTTGAAATTACAAAAAAATTAAATTTTATTTTTATAAATCGCCTACGGAAATACGCCTACGAAATTCGTGGGCTTTAATCCGAAAATTTTTAAAAATAAATTAAACAAATTAAAATTTTGGCTACGGAATATTCCGTAGGAAATTACCCACGAAACGTATATTCCGTAGGTATTGCCTACGGTACGTAGGCAATGTCTAGGCAAAAACGCCTACGGAAAGCTTCCGTAGGCGATTTCAATTGCCTACGAAAGATTTTTTTTGCCCACGGAATCTTCCGTAGATAACCTTCTTCCTTTTAGTAGTGCTTGAACATGGACCAGTTACCTCACAATATATTTTTTTTAAACTAATGTGAACCAATTTGTTGTTTCGCCAATATTTATGTGTTGATGAATTTATTTAACAAATGTTGAGCTTCTTTAAGTCATCATGCTGTAGGAAATATGGAGGAGACTCCTGTTGAAAGAAATAGTAAAACGATGTTATGATTTTTATGGATACGAAAAGATAGCACATGTAAGAAACATTTGTACCCTCAATTATTGTGTAGATTTGGTATTAAATCGTACTTAGCTGTGTTTAGAAACTATTTTATAGAAATAGTTATTCGTACTTTTCATAGCATGATTGAAAATGACATGAAACTCTTCTTTCTCTAAAATGGAACAAATGTATGACAACTACTTGTTTCATATTTATGCATGCTGACCCTTAATTTTTGGAAAAAGACTCTTTCATCGGAAGGGGAGGGAGTATCACTTATGCTGTCAGGTGCACATTCATCAAGCGGGCAACAACAATTGAAGCTTTGCTTTATTCCCTTTTTTTTGTTTTTTTTTGTTTTTGAGTAAATACAATTCTGGTAGGTCAATGGATCAATCCATGAAGAAATCTGTACTATATTCAAGTTACCGGGGTGCTGTTTTTTTTTCATCCAGTTACATCTAATAGTGTGGAGGTTCAGTTATTGTTTGCTTCTTATGTAAAGAGGCAACTACCAAGTGCTAACTTGTTTTCCACTTTCCATTCTTCTCAACATCATAGTTTCCTTACTCCTCTTGGTTGTGCTATTTGATGGGTTCCCTTAGTAGCTGTAAAATTTCTTTATTGTATGCAGTTTTTGCTCCACGGACGTTTATTTGTTTTTTTTCCATTCTCCATCTTTCCCAATGCTCTTACCTTCTCTCTTATCTCCTTGATCTTCTATCTCCTTTCACCCTTTTTATCTGGCTTTTGTCTATCTGCCTCATAGTCAAGATCGTTAGACCTTTTGTTGGTATCGCTGATTTTTCGACATGTAGATTGTTGTTGCTAGTTTTGCTTGAAGGCTTGAAGCTGACAACATAATTCGTTAAAGACTCTTATGTGTCTAATTTGACTAGTCTCCACTGATCTCCAGTGTAGGTTTTTTTTGTCAAATTAAGTGGTTTTGGATTAGAGGGAAGGCAGGTACACCGTCGGAGACGCAACATAAATTAAGGCACATAAAAAATGCTGGAAAAAATGCCGGTAATTTTTTTTGGCATTTCACAACTGCCGGTTATTATTTCCGGCATGACCTACGGCGACATTTACAAAAGTGCTGGAAATGCGCCAGAAATACCCTTTTTCAGCACTTTTTTTTAACAAATCCGGCACTTTTTGAATGCCGGAAAAAGGCAATTTTGTTGTAGTGGGAAGAAAGAAAGAGTGCAGTACATGTGTGTTTACAGAAAAGAGAAAAAAAGAGGAGATATTTGGGGGAAACTTTTCTATTATTATTTTAATAATAAATTGTATATCTAACTATTACAAACTTTCCCTATTTATACTAATGAGCCTATTAGGCAATAGGCATTACAAACAATATATCACATTTCAACTATTATTCTCAACACTCCCCCTCAACTCGTACTTGAAACCTTGTGAAGTGTGCGAGTTGAAGAAGCGATAAAATCCAGAAGTCTGCAATCGATGATGAAAAGTGATAAGAATTGTGTAACTTGTCTTGAATGGAGAAATGTCGAAATAGAATGTGAGTCTAAGAACATTCTTCAAACCAAATAGGAAGCCAACTCCAAAGGCATTCTCAAAATGTCCAGCAAACAAGAATGAAGTCAATCATAACATGTCCGCAAAGTTCTCTTGAAATGAAATCTGGTGCATAATCCCAAAATAGCAGCAATGCCAATGTTCAGACCAACAGCAATGCTAATGTATAGACCAACATAAGAAACAATATGTGGCACAGGTGAGCAAAGAGGAATATGAAGCTCACTCAAAACTGAATAATGGAGTAGAAAGCCACATGAACTGAATTCTGAATCCAAGTTTTGAATCAAAATCAACAACAAAGATGCCAAGTAATGCATAGCATAAGACACGCTGTACAAAGGATGTGTGTAGAGGAAAATGATGATCCCTCGAAACTGAATGATGGAGCACAAGAAGGCTCCGAATCAAAGTTCAAGCTACAAATCACAGCAACAATGATGCCAATGTCATGGCCAACAGAAGACACAATCTGTGTCGACGGCGAATGATAAGGAAAATGATGCCCCCCTTAAACTGAGCATGGAAACCTCCACAGACTTGAATGTCATTCATGGAGAAGTAGTATTGAAACAATGTTAAACCAATGCTAGCTGAAATAATGCTAAATTAATGTTGAAGCAATGCTCTGGAGACCTCTGTATTGGAGTTACTCGACCAACTCAGTGAGTTAACTCACAAGTGTATAATACTAGCTAGTCATCATAGTGACTCAATATACCTAACTCTACGATTCACAGAGACGAATCATTTTCAAAATGAAAATCTAAACAAGCCTAATCATAGGCATGAGCTTCGTATCAGAAATTGCGACACAAAATAAGTAAAGATAATTGCTAGATATGAAGTAAACTTTTGAGATAGTAGGATTCAAACATTGATTGAAGCTATTTACTTCACATTTAACGAGGAAAGTGGTGATTCTCTCGACACATTGTTCGCAGAAGAGAAATTAATGCACTGTGAAGAAGTTAACTGTCGATTTGAAGATCGAAGATGAGAAGAAGTCCACTGACCTAGACTTCGCTTGTGTGTATGCAGAAATTGCAAAGAGGAATCGCAAAACCAAAAGGAGTGAAGAGAACGAACCATAAATTCTAGGAAATCGAATTTGGGGAAAACAAATTTAGAAGTTCGTTAGTGATAAAACTTGATGTATTCGCGGTGCTTATGTGATCATGATTCATCGGAGAAATTGAACGCAAATGACTGCTGATTTGGTGATGATTCTCCAGAGATTTAAACTGGAAATGAAGATATTGGGAGAAATCATTTTGATGGAATTTAAGAGAAATTGAGACGGAGATGGAGGATCTCCGCTCTAATACCATGTCAAATTCAGTGGTTTTAGATGAGAGGGAAGGCTGGACCGCCACCGGAGGCGGTGGCCGGAGACGCAGCAGAAGAGGAAGAAAGAAAGAGTGCAGGACCTCTGTGTTTACGGGAGAGAGAAAAAAAAGGAGATATTTGGGGGAAAATTTTCTATTATTATCTCAATAATAAATTGTATATCTAACTATGACAAACTTCCCCTATTTATACTAATGAGCCTATTAGGGATTACAAACAATATATCACATTTTCACTATTATTCTCAATATTTTTAAATGTAATTTGCATTTGTGAACTGCAGTTATTGTTCTAATTACTCTAATTAAGTCAATTTACCAACTGTAGGAGATTTAAATGGAAAGAGTCACAACGGTGGATATACATATCTAGCTAGTTGGTGGATCATTTGAGCTAAAAGAGGATGTAGGATATATTCAATAATTATAATTATTTGAGCAAGTTTGAAAATTTGCTGGAATATAGATTGCTAATATGTTTGGCCATTGGAGTGAAATTGAGACTCCTTTGAATACTGACTGAACTCTTTCTACCGGCAGATCTCCCATTTTAAATAGACTAAAAGCCTTCGTTTACGCTTTCAACACCCTTTTGTCATTCTGTCTACCATTTGATAATTCCCTTTCGCAAGCAATATATTTGTTTATCTCGCGACCCTGGGTAGAATTGTGAACTTAAAGTTGTTAACAGTGTACCGGGTTACTTAGCAAAATGTAAAGAAATTCTTAAAGCAAGCTGAGCAGGATGATCCTTTAGCAAAATAAGACAATCTAGGTATAAGTGGACAACTCCAACAATGACGGGCAAGAAGAGGACTCTGACAACAACGGTCAAGACGAGGAGGAAGACAAGCTTGCTTGGAATTTACTTCCAGAACAAATAAATTAAGACAAAGCTTCCTTCCGGGCCAAACGAGTACTCAAAACGACCTGCATAAGTGTTATCGGGCATCACGAATAGTTTTGTGGCTCGAAAGGAGGTACTTGGCATGGATCATCGGCTCCAAAAAAGTTGAAGACAGATTCATCAAGGGAGCCCTAACGATGTCCAGCTAGACCAATACAGCCTCCTCAGACCACTGCACAGATGGCGTCGTCTTCATCAAACCACCTCCCCTGAAGCGACCTCAGTAGAAACCTCCTCAAGATCGGCGATGACCTCGACCACAGGGGTGTCCGGAATAACCACGGAATCCTGCTGAGCAGCCTCTAAAGTAGCTTCCTCAACAGCCACCTTTGGGACAGGCTGATTGAACCATCGAAAGGAGCCTCCAAGTCCCCAGAGATAAGGTTGCGCAAGATGGGGGAGAGTGTGACACGCGGCATCCAGGCGACCATCCCAGCTTAGGCATCCATATCAGCCAAGCCTTGAAGCTCCTCCAGGTCAAAAGGAACCAAGGCATGACCGCGCCTAGCAGCTGCGCACATCTGGTCGGCGTTGAACCAGTCCACCAGGTCGCCCAACTTGATCCCAGTAGAAGCCGCCATCCTCAAGGCATGGAGCTTGCCTACCTCAAAGGCAGGAGCGGCCTTATCCATGTAGAACTCCCTGAACTCCTCAAAAGCTTTGTATGCTTCCAAGGTGGCCAGAGCGCCCATGGAATTAGGCTTTTCAGCCTCTGCCTTCCATAAGGTCACTGCCTCCTTGGCGACCTTGAGCTCCGCCTTAAGCCGCGTCTCCTCGCCATAGACCCCATTCTTCACTCGAAGAGTTTCCTCCTCAAGGGCCCTAATCCTGGCTAGCTGCTCCTTGGCCTTGTCATGGCCAACCTTCAGAGCCTCCTCCCGCAGCTGCAGAAGCTCCTTAACCCTCTTCAGCTCCTGCTGCATCAGGTTGTTGGAGTTCTTCAAGGCCCCCTTCTCCTCCTCCAACTTCTTTATTTGCGCCTCGCTTTCGGCGCGGGTAATCCAGTGTTGGAGGGCACGAGATTCCATGACCGTGAAGGCTTCTGCAGCCTGTAAGGAAGAAAAATAGGAATTAACACAAGTGAAAGATGGACAAAAAAGAGAACGAGGCATGAAGGAGATGTACCTCAGCGAGGCCCCATCCACCTCTTCCAACCACGTGGTCAGATGGCAGCTCCTTCATCTCCTTAACCCCGACAAAAGAGGAAATCCGAGGATTATGCCCAAGCCCTTTACCTCGGCCACAGTGCCCCGAATGGAGGAAAGGCGCAAGGTGGACAGGGGGAAACCTCCCCCCATCTCTTCGGCAACATTGAGGTTTCCGTCTCTGTTGTCAGGCTGCACCCAACCATCTCTCAGCCAGGAGGCTGAGGCATGACTACCCGACCTGGAAGGCTGCCTCTCATCACGCGCCGCAGAGGAATGGCTCCCCGACGGCCTCTCAACTGCGGTCTTTTTGTGCTGGCGGCGGAGGGAATGATCAACAGGCCGCTTCCTGATTAGCTGAGCCTCAGGCTCAGTCGCTGCTTCTCTCCTCTGGTCGCCGACAGAAGAAGTGGCCGCCACCTCATGGGCAGAGACCCCAACATCAACTAGGGGGCGGGGAAGCAGCCCTTAGAAATTACCAGCCCCCGCCCTGGATGGCTTAAGATGCACGTCATTCATACTTGAAGGAGTAGTCCCCGCCTCATGGGTCTGCGCCAGCTTGACCTTACGGTCGCCTTTGGCCACATTGTTGCTGACCGCAACTTTCTCATTCTTCCTCCGGTTGTTGAAATGCATCTCTGCAAAAGAAAGTAAACAAAAGTTAGAATGAAGTTAAGGAAGCCAATCCAACTTGGAATGCTTAAAGGTCACCATCAGACCCTTCCATAAGTTCCTCATCTAAACTTTGGTACACGGTGCACTCATCGCAATGCCCATGACAAGTCGCACACTCCTCAGCAAAACATGGCTGCCCTTCGGTGATCAAGTGCACAACCCATCCAGGGTAATAAGAGTTTGGGCCTTCAAAGGAATAACAGCGTGGCTCCACTCCGGCCACTGGCCCTCTCCAGATCCCTGCCAGTCTCAAGCAAGCATTGCTCTGGCTCAACGCTTTGCCATCTATTACGCGGTTGGTGGCATACTTGTCTTTTTCGAGGTTGCGGCCATGCTGCAAACCCAAAAACAGCTCGATAGAACAAACGACCGCTTTCTCATAATCATTCAGGGAATTGTTCAAAGTCCCCAAACCTTTTAGTCGCCGGGAAGCCATTGGGAAGGTCCAACCCTCCACTGATTCAACCAGCACCATGTGGGTGTAGGGTTCCCTGTTCTTCCTGGAGAGAACTTCCCAGATCTGGAGGGCTCTGACACAAAGTTACGAAGGACACTGCTGCCTGCACAGTGACCAACCGATAGGAACGGTGTTGGTCACCACCATAATCTCCACCATGAAGGGACTAATAGGCAGCCTCATGCCCGCCTCAAACTGAGTAAAGTAGAAGGCCACGAATCACGACGTGATTCATTTCTCTGGCCTCATCCATGGACATAATGGTGGAAATCTCCTTACAACGGAATTTTGAGGCGTCATAATTATACCTCCCGTTCCAAGCTTCAATCATGGCAGGATGAATGTCCACGGCTCTGCGCCTTTGACGGGAAACCAAGTCCGCCCTAGGAGATGGAGGATCCTCGAACCGGTCAACTATGCAAATAACATGAATATTGGGAGGACGGTCACTGCTAGATTGGGCAGCTTCATGGCCAACCCCAAGTTCGCCAAACATCTCTTGGAGATCCTCATCTTTATCAACCACTTGCTTCTAACGGCGAGCAGCGTCCAAATTCAAGGTGTTGGCAGACAGGGTGGCCTCAGATCCTTTCGATGAATCCTACACCATATGAACTTTTGGAGATGTTAAAGGGGCCCCAACAGACTTTTTCAATTTTCCACCAGCCATAACTTCTTTCCTATCATACGCACCTGGGCGCCGCAAGAAAACAGGCATCAAAAACTTTATCACTTTGCTCATCTGGGTAACAGGGGCCAAGGCGACCTCCCCAAATGCCAAGCTGGAGGGGATCAGGGCTGGTTCTGGCAAAGGCACATCCTCCAATCGATAACCAGCCCCCGCAACAAACCTGTAACCTCCTCACCGGTCAAGCTCTTTCACACAGTACCAACCAATTTAAAAACCCTTCTATCCCTACTGTCTACCGCAAATACATATGTGGAGAAATCCATAGCTTCAACGGCAAACTAACCCTTGTCCATACCAAGCTTATGGAGGGGTAACCAAAGCCTTTTTCCCCAATACAAGGAGATAAAAATTGGAATAGGAAAAAGGAATGCAGAAATAGAAATCAAAAATACAGAGAAGAAAAGAGATTATTACCTGCTGATTGAAGAAGAAATTGACGACAGTGGAAGAAATTTGCAAGAATCTAGCGCCGCTGCGAAAGACTCGGGAAGATTTGAGAGAAAGGAAGGTTTTTTGCTTGCAAAAGGACTCTCGGATGTTCTCTCTCTCTAAGGGTTCTGAAAGTTTGAAAGTGTAAAGAAACTCGGTAGGAGTGTTTCCCCCCTTTTATAGGCTACGCCTCATTTACTGGGGGGAAAGATTCTTTGTGACGCATGGGGATGTTGGAGCGTTGAGATGGACTGGCGGTAGAAGTGAAGCGACGCGCCTCGGGAGTATGCGAAAGCATTTAATGCCACGTCATTCCAGTCTCCCACGCGCAGCCGTCCATTTTAATTGTCAAAACCCTAATGATGACTCTGAACGACACCGTTTCCTGTCCTCCTTTAGTACCATCTTCCAACAAAAAATGCCTAAGGCATTAGACAGACACTCAACAGTCCGAGGTCATAAGAAGTGGGCACCCAGACCGCTACAAGATTAGTCTTCAAGCTCAACTTTTCACTAGAACTAGGGGACAATTGATGAGCCCAAGCCCACTGAATAGCCCAACAGCTCTAATGGGAACTTAGCCCAACGGGTAGGCCCAGATCACTCATTAAAAATATTATTTAAATGCTTGGGCCCTATGAACAAGGAGTGGTCTGGCGGCCTGCCCTACAGGTGAACAGGTCAGTCGCTCCAAGCCTTTCATCCATGCCCGTCACACTGCCTGCTCATCTGGCATAGCTGCCTAGGTGTCGGGCGACCAAGTGAGACTTGCCTAACTAGAAGAGTCTTCATCTTTTCCACATGGAAGCAGGTCCCTAAACTCCTCCAACCTCCAAGAGACCCAATCTCCCTCCTTATCCAAGAGCAGACCCACGTCACCAACCACCCTCCTATGTAGGAGGACATGGTTCAATCTGCAACGGCTAGTCATGCCACCTCATTACTTCGTGGTCATCTACTAAATATCATCTACTATCAACTATAAATACCCTTCTATTTCACCTAGCTGAAGGTACGACACTTTCATACTACTGAATTACTGCCACTTTACACTCACGCACTCACTGCAATTACTTTCACCCGTGAGCAATCTTTCTTACGTTCTTCAGGGAACTAATTAGGATTCCACGGCCATATTCCAACGGAATACTTATTCTCACGCCGGAGCATTCGAGCGAGGTGAAAACCTTGCTCTTCACTTTAGGTGTGCTACCATTTGCAGGTTATCTAACTAGAGAGCCAATTTTCGCGCAATACGTGGATCGTAGAAAACATAGGCACGATCAAGTATATTTACATGTAACAAATTTAGTGACGATATTTAACAACATCCATCTTAAATAATGGAAGGCCAACATAGAAAGCCCGCAAAGCATAGACAAACAACCCAGAAATGAAAAAAATGGCTCAAGCCCTAATTTTAAGCCCAATTATCGTTTCAAACTTTCAACGGTCCAAAAGCAGTCATACATTTCAAAAATAATGGCTGAAGTCTGAAACCGCTAGAGTTTGGTAGGATTTGAACCACTTTTATAAAGTATGCACATAACATAATTAATAATGCACATAAATGTTATATGTGCATAATTTATAATCATTATGTGCATTATGGTAATCCTAAGCAAGGAGTGCCTAAGCACTTTATATAATTTTCAACACAATGGGGGTGTTAATTTAATTATGATTAGGTAAAATTACAAGGATGATATTATGGTCTAGTATCTAATAATCCTTAACCCTATTATGGTCAATTTTATAGTCATTGTTATTATTTTAAGTGTGACTCATCCTTGTTTTAAAAGGTGTAATCGACCACTCTAGGCATCCCTAATAGATTGCTCCATTCCCTAGGAAAGGAGGTAAATTACGATGTCCACATTGCGCCTGCCAAAAATCAATTTTTAGTCCTTATTCAAAATCCGCTATCTGCATTGTCACTGAACTAAATCCAAAAAACAAATGAGACTCATCCTAATTACTAAAAAAAAAAAGGTTGAGACTGCAATCCCGGCAGTCCCCCATCGACCCTGCCCTGAGCCAACGTGGAGGAGGTAAATCGCAGGATATGCATCACAAGAGCCAGTGTGGAGAGCTAACGAATAGGCCCAGGGCTCTTAACCCTTAGGTCACTCCCGCCAGAGTCAAATCCACCTTGCGGGGAATCGAACCCTGCACACTACCGCGCTGAGCCCTATCCGCCCTCCCCTTTGCCAATGTGATATATGCCCTGGGGGGAGGGGTGCAGGAGACCCCGCGGGCAAAAAAATTTCTTACATCAACGTTCTGTTCCTTCCAATCGATTTCCAATGAGGTAGAGTTTTTGTTAAATTTTTCGATTATAGTTTTTTTATTGTAGTTTTTAATTTCTGTCTTCAATTCGTAGTAGTTTGTTGTGCTGTAATTTTTTATTTTTGTCAATTATGATTATCTTGTTCCCTAATTTTTAATTTTAATGATTATTATTTTGATTAAATTTATATTATTTTGATGTGTACTGAAATAATTTTGAAGTTTGATAAAATATTTTTGTAATTTTGAATTGGCTTTTTTGTATCAAATCTTAACGTGTATAAATTATTATGATATTTGCTCGTACTTATGGTTTTTGTGGACCTGATCCACCCTTTTGGATTATCCAATCCAAAAAAAATCGGAAAAGCTATCCCAGAATTCCCGCATAATTTTGCCCCGGCCTGACTATGAAATCGAGTGGGTTAAATAGAGGTAGGATACTCGAGTTTAAGATATTCGTTATTCATCACCCGCGGGATTTTGATAGAGGATATTTGTCATTTCATCTAAAAAGTTTCGTTTAAAAATTCAAAATTCGTCAATTGACAGCATTTTGATGTTTCTTCTGACCATGTAGCTTTAAATATTTCAAGTTTAGAAAAACCATTCTTAACCTTGTTGGATTAATTATAGGGTTAACGGCATTTTAGGCCCTAATGTTTGATCATTTTGGCATTTTGGGCCCTCAGGTTTCAAAGTTGGTAATTTGGGCCTTGATATTGCAAAGTTGCAGCAAATCAGGCATTTTTTTACGGAAAACGTCCAAAAATGACGAAACCTGGGGGTCCAAAATGCCAAAGTGGTCAAACATTGAGGGCCCAAAATGCCAAAGTGGTCAAATATTGGGGCCTGGTTTGCTGTAAAAAGGCCTGATTTGCTACAATTTTGCAACATCAGGGCCCAAATCACCAATTTTGGAACCTGAATGCCCAAAATGCTAAAGTTGTCAAACATTGGGGTCTAAAATGCTGTTTTCCCTTAATTATATCACGAGAGATATATGTAAGTTCTCTGTGATTAAATCAAAACTTCTTGGATTTATTTAGTTTTTGATTTTTACAAAAGTGAATTAAAAGCTTCTTGAGGCGACACCCCAATGCAGCGAAGAAGTGTAAAGAGAATAAAAGCTTCTTGAAGCGACGTCGAATTAGTAATCGGTATCAAAATTAGTGTTAACTACTCCCTTCGTCCCGTAATAGATGACCTTTTAGAAATTAAAACGCGTTCCATAATAGTTGATTTTTTCTAGATTTTTTTTTTTGTTCATATTTCACTAATTTAGCCTCCTATTCTCCCAACTATCCATGACCATTAATTATATTTACCTCTTTTATCATCAATAAAGAAATATTATTTAATAAGGGTGAATTTGTCAATATGTATTACTCCTTAATAAATACGCATAAGTTTAAAAGGTCTCTATTGCGAGACGGAGGGAGTATTTACTTATAATGATCAACTCAATTGATTAAATAATTATATAAAGGTTATATTTTTATTTTAACAAATTTATAATGTTTTTTTTTTAGTGTTAATTATTCTTACACCGTGTGAAATAGAAACATGACAAAAATTTACGAGAAAAATAATTTTAAACATGTTTTTTAGTATAGAATATTTTGGAGACGAAAGGAATACGAAGAAGCTATAACGAAGCAGTCTGCATCAATCATTTGATTCCAGAATTAACTTTAATTAATTAATTAGTTTCGGTTTGTTAAAAAGTTTTGGTAGCTTAAAAGTTGGAAGATTTTTGCCAAGGCACCTGGGTCATAACCAACCAACCAACACCACCACCAGCAGCAGCAGTCTTATCCAGTACACCAGCTCTTTCTTTACTAAAGTAGACTATATTATACCTCCTCTAATTCATTCTTTGATCCATCAGTAAACATGAAGACTTAGACTATATACAATATATATATACTAGCGAATGCCCGTGTCCGAGGTACAGCAACATGTTCAAAATTTTTTATTAAAACAATGCCCGTGTTTGTGTTCGTGCTCGTGCCCGTACTCGTGTTCGAGAGTTAAGAAAAACTGAAGAAAAAAGATGAAAAGAAAAAATATATATAATAAAAGAAAAACTGTTTATTAAAAAAAACAGAAAAAAAAAAAAAACGTAATTCATCCCACACCACCTCACCCCCCCCACTCCCGGTCCCATCCCCT
>JAOWAN010059331.1:0-12523 GCA_028566635.1 Lobelia cardinalis
TTGAATGTAAGTAATATTTTTAATTAATGTTACTTTTAATTCTTTATTTAATAAAACTTTCCGGTTAATCATTTATTTACCGGGGTCAAAAATGGGGTGTCTACAATAGGGACCCCATAAGTCACAATGAAGAAGAGTACAAGGTTCTTTGCTACGACTGCTACTCAATGGAAAAGGCACTCTTGTTTGTTTAGCAAGATGACATATGTCACAAACAATAGTCTTAGAACAAGGCAGTTTACAATTGAGAGAAGAGATATAAGCTAGAGATTTAAAAGGAAAATGGCCTAATCTGGCATGCCAGAGAACTGAAGAATCCTGTGTTATGTGAGCAACTGAGCTGGATGAGGATGAAAGAGTTGAAGACTGGGAAGTGTTGAGAAGAAGCTTGTATAAGCCCCCTTCCAACTTACCAATCCCCATCAATTTCTGGTGAGAAAGGTCCGAAAAAACACACATGTGAGGATAAAAGATGAGACACATTTGACTTTGAGGAGAGAGTTTACTAGCTGACAGTAAGTTATACTTGAAGTGAGGCACATAGAGAATATCATGAAGAGTTAAGTTGGGAGTTAAGTGAATTTTGCCTTTGTGGGTAATAGGATCTGTGTGGCCATTAGGCAAGTGAATAACAGAAGAAATGGAGATAGGGTTGATCAAGGAATGAAAAGAGGTAGTGATGTGATCTGATGCACCTGAGTCAATAATCCACTTTGAAGTATGCACAACATTATGAACTTGAGCAAATGAACTAATAACAGTAGGCATAGTAGAGGAAATACCTGCAGAACAATCTGGCATAGAGTAAGAAATGGGTAAAGCAGCACCAATGGAAGAGATCAGCTGCTCATGGTGTGTTGAGGTAAAGCCAGAAGTGATGGTTGCACTGGCTTGAACTGTATGACCATCTGTAGTAAGCATAGCATTCACTGTAGGCTTGGACTTCATGTGCTTGGGCATTTTTTGCTGGATTGGTAGTTACTCAATAGAGAGGGTGCTAGTTAGGGAAGCCCTTGAGGAAGAAGCAGGTGTTCTTGATGTGACCTTGACCTCCACAGTGGTCACAAATCAAGTTTGCTTTGAGGGGATTTTTCTCATATTTTTTTGTAGTTGTAGAGGTAGGCTTGAAAAGTTTGGTTCTAGAGAATAGGGCAGTAGAAATGTCTGGAGATCCAAGAATAGAAGTGGAAGAAGTGCCTTCCTCATTTTCCAAGATAATCACAACTTTGGTGAGGGATGGTAGAGGAGTCATGGTCAGGATAGTGGTCCTGACATGATAATACCTATCATGAAGGCCCATAAGGAATTGAGTGAGCATTTGAAGGTCATATTGTTCCTGATGAGAAGTGGAGGCTTCACAAGTGCATTGAACAACTGTTGTGAGATTATTAAAGGCATCCCAAAGAGTCCTAAACTTGGTAAAATAGGCTGAAATTGACAGCGTGCCTTAGGAAAGCTGTGTAAGTTCCTTCTTCAAGTGAAAATTTTGTGGAGCATTGCCTTTGGTAAAACGTGTGGCTAGATCATCCCAAATATCCTTGGCATATTTAATATAGACAATGCTAGCACGTATATCAGATCAAACAGAATTGAGAATCCATCCTACTATCATGTCATTACATCTATTCCAATGTGCAAAATATTTGGAATCAGGTTTAGGGCATTTGTGTGTACGAGTGACATTTCCTAATTTGAACTTAGCAGATAGGTGAAGCATCATAGACCTACGCCACTGAGGATAGTTTCGGCCTTCTAGGGTTTCTGAGACAAGAACCATACCAGGAGAGTCATTTGGATGGAGATAGAGTGGATGAGAAGGCGCCATAATCAAATTGATGTCCGCCAAGTCATATTCATCAGCAATCATGGATGCATCATCGGAGACGTCGTCGACGGTAGGGTTGATTGGCATGATTCAACGGAGAAATTAATTGGTAGAAATTGGGAAAAAATTGGATCAAAGGCAAGGATTTGCAAGAGGATTGAAAATCTGTAATCAAAACAGAGAAATTATGCGCGGAAGATGTGGAATCGGACGGTATCTGATACCGTGATAGAACCAGAAATTCAAGAACTAGAGAGAGAAATATTCAAGTTGTATATAGTAATATGTAATGTACGGAGAAGCCCAGATTATATTTTTCCAGACGAAGATAACTACCTTAACAGTATATTTACATACAAGTAACACTAACTATGCTATATTTACACCCGACACCCTTGTACCCTCTTTTACTTTGACATTTGTATCATTAACAATTAGGGTACTTTGAATTCATAATGACTAATTAGGGAAAAAAATGGATGAAAAACGAGAAGGAAATAAAAAATAAAAAAATAAAGGAAGGTTTGGAGATTTTAAGAGAGGGACAGAGATGAAACTAATCTTTTTTGTTATGAGAAAAAAGACCAGTGATAATTATTAATCATAATCGTACTAATTATGAGAAAAGATGAAAGGTTTACCTTCTACAAATCATAATGTTTTGGGTTACATTTGAAATCAACTTATGTAGTGCAAAATAAATGATACTAGTCGTTTCATAAAATTAACAAAAAAAAGATAATTATTATTTTCACTTGTAAAAAAAAAAAAAAACTATAGCTATATCTCTAAAGGATGCTTATAGCATTACCCTAAATTTAAAAATAATATGAATAAAAGTGAAGGTACATCCATAAAATGTTCAAAACCTACAATGCATGTTTTTTAGGGACAGATTTATCACATAAAACTATAAAAGTGTGTATTTTTGAGTTTTTTCTTAGAAAGTTAAAAAAAAAATTATATATAAACAATATTAATCTAGTACATACACAATAATAACGGCAACATATGCAAAATGAATTCAGAAACTTTATTTGAAAATAAACATCATTTTCGAAGATAGTTTTTTTTTAAAAAAAATTATTGGGAAAAAAAGATGATCATTTTAAAAGGAGGGCTAGTTTTGTGCACACCTTTGTGGACTAGCATGAGTACGATCAATTACTAATAAACAAATAAATGAAAATGAGTGTTTGTAGTTAAAATGAACAAATAAAGAGAGGACACTTGTACATCTGTGACTAGTCCTTTAGGTCAATGTTGACCCAAAATGAAAGGGGTCATATAATAAAAAAAAATTGTTTTATTTGGTAGTTCATATTATATTTTATATATTTTAAATAATAACACATGTTCAATTAATTAAATTTTAAAATTATTTTTAAATAATTAAAATAAAATTATAAATAAATAAAAAATATATATATATCAAATAGAACAAAAGATTCGAACTTATGTTACATCCTCTTCCCCAAAAATAAGAACAAAAACTGTCCTGCATTGCATTGCACTTGCACCTAATTTGTTGCTTCGCTGTAGTCGTAAGTTTGGTCATATCATTATCCGTAGGGGACCAGAAAGTTGTAGTATTATAAAGCTTTAGAACGGCCGGCTTGACTTAACGTCGCAAACAAATGAATAATGACTTGGGGGTCTTTATTTTGTTATTCATTTTTTGACTTTTACATTTTTTTTTTATTAAAAATGTACCCCACTTTTTCACTATTATCAAATAAATTATATCGATACTAGAAGTATTTATTTTCTTCAAAAATATATATATAAATTATAAAGTATATACATAATATGAGTAGAAAATATTTATAATAATTATGAATATGATAATTATATAATTTACGTATATTTTATATTCATATTATGTACATAATTAAATGAACACTCATTGCTAAAAGCTCGATATACCGATTGCTATTATCAAACAATCAAAAATTAATTGACATCGTAGTAAACATTCATTTGCGATACATTATTGTGATAATTAAGGAAAAAACACATTTTGCAAGAAATAATTACGTATCGGACTCTCACTTTTGCATATCATGATTTAACATTAGTACTTCGCATTTTTTTTTTGGGGGGGGGGGGGTGCAATAATAAGTACTACATCTATTTTAAAATAAATAGTTTTATTAAATTTTGTTGGTCAAGTAAATTTAGCTTTGACTACGTTCTTATAAAAAGTACTTAATAGTAGAAAATGATAAGATTTATTAAAATATTATATATAATTTCATAATATTAAGTGAATTTTTGAAAGAATATAATCAAAGTTAATTTAATTGATCAAAACCAATTAATAAGATCAGTTATTTTAAAAAGGGAGAAATATGTATACTTGTGAATATATTTTATTTGACCTTTTCCTATACACATTAATGGGGGTATTTTATTCAGTATAATCGTTATATAATGCATTAATGGGGGCATTTTATTCAATTTTTACACATTCACACCAAGTAAAACAAAGAGTTATGTATAATTATAATATTTCATCGATTTCATTTTAAATGCATTGAAAGTGATACTTTTTTTACATAATATATAATTATTATAAATATTTAAAATAAATGGAGGAAGTAAAATAAGGACTTCAAATATAAAACACTTGCACTAAATCATTCATACAACAATCCCACGGAATAATTTTCCGGTGCAAGAGAGTCTACTCTTGTCACTTATGTATCTGCAAATACGACCGGTCAAATAGGCACATGCATCTGGTAGGGCCTAGAAGAAAAGAAAAAAAAAATAAAAAAAATTGAGACTGCAACCCTAAGAGTCTCCCAACTTTACCCTGAGCCAACTTAAAAGAGATAAATAGCAAAATGTATATCACAGAAATCAGAGTAGAGAGCTAATAGATATGGGGGGTGCCTTGAAGAGAAGAATTCTAGTAGGATGGGCCGATCAACCGAAATTTAGCCCATCTATTAATAATTTCTTTTTTTTCTTTTAAATTTCTCTTTTGAACAATTCAAGCATTTTGCAAGTTGCATGAAATTTCTTTATTCGTCCCTCTTGGACAGAATTTCATTCAAGAGATTTTGGTGTGCTACATAATTGCTAATGCTCTTCTTGATACGCTTCATTTGGAGGGGTAAGGGATGTGGAGAGAAACAAGGTTATGAAGAATTGGACCACATTTGACAATTACATGTAGGGGAAATTAAATGCAGATTTTACTTGTTGGTAAATGTAAATAAATTTTGCGGGTAATCAAGATAGTTGTCCTGTTTTTGCCTGTAGGAGGGAGAGAGAGAGAGAGAGAGAGAGAGAGAGAGAGAGAGAGAGAGAAAGAGAGAGAAAAACAATATAATCACACAAAAAAACAAAGCTTGAGAGTTATCTTGCTTTTGTATGTTGTTTTGGATAGGTTCGATCATTTTGCTTCACAAGTCAGGGACGGACTCACAGTTTCTTGTCCTTCCTTCTTGTTTAAAGTCCACTTATTCATTTGTTAATTGGAGAGAGAGAGAGAGAGAGAGAGAGAGAGAGAGAGAGAAATTCCATCTTTGTTGAATATATGAACCCCTTTCTTTTGTCTTTATACACTTCAAGTTTTTCTTCATAAAATGATGGGTTAAAGAAGCATTGAAGTGCTGAACCCCAACATGCTATGACAAAGTTGTACCATATTGTTTCATAATTTGCAAAGTATACTTCTTCTATTAGTATTGAGGGAAGATTGGCAAGTCCCCTCATGCTTTGATTGATCCGCAGCACCATGTCTGGATACTGTTCCAATTAATTAATTATCAAAGTGGCAGTACTACACCTGCCCAAATGTACTTTATTTCTGAAAACGTACTTAACTCACCCCTAGTACAACCCCCCCCCCCCCCCAAAAAAAAGAAAAAAGAAAAAAAAAAACCCCAACAATTTACGAATTCTGGCAAACCGTCGATGGAAGCATTGGTGGTTGGGTTCAATCATCAATTAGAAGGGTACAAATAAACAGTGTTTATAGTTCCAAGCAGATATTCTATTCTTTTCAGAGTTTCCCATTTTCGTTACTTGGATGGACCAACGAGGGATGGGACTAACAACATCCTGGAAGATAAATTGGCAGGCCAAAACAAGTACCTAACATCTTCATACACATACACACGCACTGTTCCTCCCCTCTTCCATCAGCATTTCTGGCTCCGGCTTCACTTTAACCCTTTTGAATACTGCTGCTATTCTCAACTAGGTATTCTGTGAACTCGTCAATTAGATAAGGCCAAGCTCCTTCCGCATCATAGTTTGAAAGTCCAGGATCCACAGTCTACATTTACGTATTCAACATGACATAAAGTTACTGATATTTTCAGTCAGGATGGAAAGATACCTCCAGTAACTGATTGATTCCACTCAATTTCAAACTACTAAGCACAAGTCACTGCATTAACAAGGTTTAGATGGGGTTGTGATGCAGACTTATGCAGCTATGCTCATGTATATTTCAATGAGTTTAGGCCAATGGTGGGGTGGGGTTGGTGGTATAAAACAGACCGGCTACCCTGAACAGCAAGTGCAAGTAGGTGTTAATGAGTGATGGAGTTGTGCCGTGAAATATCTTACCCTTGCAAACTCTAGTAATTGAGACCAGGTGTCCCGAGAAATCGCTTTATTATGTCGCGCCTGAAATGAAGATACAATTAAATCTTACAATCCAGATAGCACGTCAGAACCACATAGCTTACCATGTGCAATCAATAAAGATTCAAAAGAAACCGAGCAAGTTGCATGCTCTAAAAGCTTACCTGTAAGAACTGGCACCAATGTTCCACCAATGGCCACTCCCTTTCCGCGAATAGCAACTGCCACATCCCAATTGCCGTATCCAAAGCCAGAGACTTCTGACCCTGCCGTTCACAGATGAACATCAGCACATGCATATATATCATAAGGATGCTAAAGCTAATGAGCACTAATCAAGCAAAAGCTTTTGATGCATTTCAACAGACCAAACTTCACAAATTCCAAACATGCATTAGCCATTGGTAATGGCAAGATGACAGGCTCAACCAATTCACTCGCATAACTTCAAGACTGTAGGTCTGCCCGAACTAAATAAAAGATGTTGCAACTGCATACATAAGCATTTTTTTTTTCTTTCCAACAAAGATGAAAACCTAATCTTGAGTTCACTCGTCCACAGTTGAAAGTAAAATATCCAAGCAACATGATAAAACACATAGTACGCGGTTGGCTTGCATAGTTGCATTACTAAGCATCACATGCACCTGAAAAGAGAACATCGTGCCTTGATCCACAAATAAATTGAATGCTTCAAAGAAAAAAACATTGAGCATGCTGGAGCTTTCAATCTCCAGTAAATTACTTTTTGCTCAAATTCTTCTGCCATACTCTATCAAATCAATTTTCTAGTTTTTCCTTCCCTCGACCATCTCAGTTTTAAGAGATAAGGAATGACTATTTTCATGTGAATCGCGTCCTCACTTTGAGTCCATCAGATCAATAGAGAGAACAAAAAGCAAGGTGCAAAGTAATCAGAAAGGAAGAGATTTGATCAAATGAACAAAACATCGAACATGGGGTTATATGCATACGACCAAGACGGCTTAATGCTATTACTCGAACTTTTGGCAGCATGAACCAGTGAGTCAGTGACCGGTGATATCTTGATCATATATGAAAGTATCAAACATAAATCAACAGGTTTTGTAATATGCATACCTTTTCCTTTGCCCAGCCAAAAGCAAAGTTATAAATCTCCTTGAACTTTTCTGGAAAACGGAGAGAAAGAAAAAAAGCAAGAATCAAAGATTACCTCCAAATAGATAAGAAAAATCCAATGTACTACTCCCAATATCACCAAAACTGGTATATCCTATACCGTCAAAGAATGTTGATAAGATATACTCCCTTCGTCTCAAAAAGATTCTTCCATTGTACATTTCATAAATATTAAGGATGGAGTTTTACATACTTTTATCATTTTTAAAATTGTGCTAAGTTGTTTTCCATTTTTAGAAATGGGAAGATCATTTTGGTACAACAGAAGAGGGAAGCGGTAAGATCTTTTTGGGACGGAAGGAGTATCACTATTCGACCAATCAACAGAACGGGCAACAACTACTAGTTTAGGTTGCAATGTTTAGGAAGGAAATCATATGTTAAAATACAGACCTTCATCTTTCAACTCTGAGCGCATAAAGGCTAATCGCTCTCTGAACTTCTCCAAGGAATCTATCCTGCATTGAAATTAGAATGAAACTCGGTGAGCTTGAACCCATATCAGTTCAAATCCAGCAGTAATGACACAAAGATTAAATAACAGAGAAAATTCAAGGCTAGATCTATATTCACCCAAGAGACTGCAAGCCACCAACAAATTCCTGCTTGGAAAATTCACACATGGTGGCAGCTTTCATATGCCATGATACAACCAACTGCACAAGAGATGGAGAACATGCCAACCAAAGATCAGCCACACTTGTACATATTCCTCATTAGAAATTTACACACCTTCAAATATGGCACTATATATTCAACCAGAACACCAAAACTCAAGTTCACATTTGGATGGGCCGTAACATTTTTTGACAGTTAAAATGGCATTTCCTCTATGTCGATAATTACACGAAAAAACACTCTCTCGCACCACAGGCATGCACAATTCACATATGACTAAACCCTTCAATTTCCAAACCAGCGTCACACGCTCTTTGTAGTTTATCAATCCTTCAGAGCAATCTCACGGGAGATTCTTATTCGTTCATCATGTGTTACTCCATTTTCCTAAGTTAGGCCACATGAAATATGGGTTCTAAAATTGTTTCTTCTGTTAAGCCAAATCTTAAAGGTTGTCCTTATTTGTTTCTCATTTCTTATGCTGTGCCATGTGGGTTTGAAGGAACCAAAGACTTGATATCTTATATCGTGTCATACAGGGAAAACCAAGTGTGGCTAGTCCCACCGATAGGGAGGAAATGGGTGTCTATCTAGGAGTGTTACTACCTGGTGAGAGGAAACCCAATATTAGAGTATTTCGTTTTGGTTTTCAAATTCCACCACTTGGTATGTCAAATGCTAAGATGGATGTGTGGTAAAACTAGAAAATAAAAGATTGGCCGTGAACAAATACAAGAGATGGTAAAAGTCGCTCCTATAGGAGAGAAAATGAGAGTCGCCTAATATGATTAGGGCATATACATCGTATGCCTCTTGGTGCACCCGCTAGAAAGGGCAATGAGATCAATCTCAAACCAACTAGGGGTAGGGAAAGACCAAAGCGAGCATCTACATCAATGATAAAGAATGATTCGAGTGAATGTAGCTTATGTGATTCTTCCTTTCTCACAGAATACTTCAAAATCCAAATAGAGCCAATTTTAAAATTAAAAAGAAAAAGGAAATGGCTACCCATCGACATTCAACTGGATAGCTCAAGGATTTATACGGACATAATTGTGAATTACCGAATTCATCCAGGGTGCACGTACATTTTTTTCATTTCTCAATAAAGCATAAGTAACATATTTCTATCTTTTAAAATTAAGATAGGGGCTCTATGCCGCTCCAACACATTATCAATATTCATTCAGAAAGATTGCTAACTGCCAACGCAGTACATTAAAGTACAATCTAACTCCGGAAACATTCTTCAAAAATAAATCACCATTTCCAAGTTGAAGAAAAATCTTCAAGAAAATAAACAATATTTATTCATTCAATTTCTTAAGAAAATCCATTGGAAAGAGTCAAGAATGTTATATGCATACCATAACAATATCTTGAGGGTCCACCTGCAAAAAGACAGGAAATTAGTGTCGAGGAAACCACGAGAAGCCCTTATCAGAGAGTCCTCAATGAAAACCAACTAAGAAGTGAATATCATAATGACGTAAGAAGTAAATAAAGCACATCGTCCGAAAAGTCTTCTCCACAAAGCATATATCTACAAAATAAGCAGTATCAGAAGGGGAAGGCAACTAGATCTACCTTGAGGTCATTGCAGAGGAGACTGATACCATCAGCCAAAATCATATCCGCATATGGATCTGCATAATACAAAAACTATTTCAAAAGCGTATCATACACAAAGATTACAAAGTAATTGGACGGACATCAATTTTATGTATTCTGCAGCCAATTAATGTAGAATTGGTGCTTTTTTAATAGAGAAGTAATTTTCAACAAGCTACAATTCTACCCGCCTACAAGGATCATATAGTAGGACCAAAGTGAAAATATAAATTCTGAACAAATCTCTCAGTAGTTATCAAGGCACCAAGTGATTGCGTATTATATGAACTCCTATGTGCAGCTTCCTCACATTGCAACAAAATATTCAGCAACATAAAAGAAAATGCGAGGATAACTTAAGAAAACAAAGACCCTGATAATCATATATCTGTAAGTAAAGGGAAAGACGTTGTGTACGGGAATATGGAGGAAGGAGGTAAAAAATGCAAGGAAACGGTAAACCTTGCCTTTGTATCTGTTGTAAAGTTCTTCCAGATGTCTTGTGTCGGTAAATGACTTAATCTGGGGCTGGCTGTAGAATACATCAAATGCTCCTTCAAGATGCCAATCACTTGCCTTCAGAGCCTGAAGAGCAACCTTTTCACTGCATTACAATGGAAAGTTTTTATAATGCAAACATAAATCACGCAGACACAAATCTTCAGACATATAAATGGTTAACTGAACATTTTAATAAGGTGTATGTCAGAAATCAGCAAGGGAAGTGAAAATCAAAGAAACACAAGCATCTCCTAAACTCAATCAAGCGAGCACATGGAAGGGAAGAACAGAAACAAATTTACTTAAGCTTCAATTTCATAGGACATGTGGCGAGAACAAAATAGAAGAAGGTTCAAGGAAGCAAGTGATGTCGAGGAATTACTTTGCTAATTGCTTAGGCCTCAGATGTTTCATCAAGGAGCTCTTTGGGATGGATCCTTCACTTAGTTGTTACTGAATTAAATAACATCCCATTATCATATACTGTGTATGCATTCAAGTGCCGTGGGAGGGGAGAGGGGATTGATTTGGAAAGAATGAGCGTGAACAGCGTTAGGAAACTATAAGCGCAAATACTACCTAGATGTGAACATATTAAAGGAGAGTTGCACAAGAATCAAGTAACCATCATATTCCTACCTAAATTGATAGGGGCAAGTAAAATATTTGGATGATAGAATAACATTTTCATCATATTCCTACCTAAATTGATAGGGGTAAGTAAAATATTAACTGCTGACACTGACGGGAGAGGAAATAGATGAAGGTCGCCTTGGAAATGTAGAGGAAAATATAAAGCTACAGGGATAGTGAGATGTTTCGTTTGGCAGACTTTTATTTTCCCTTCCGATTAGGGCTTTACTGAAACAGCACAGATTGCAGCACTAAATTAAAAAAAGAAAAAAGAAAAAAGGAAGAAGATAAAGAGAAATAGTACTAAAAAGGAGAGGAGAGGAGACCTGGCACCAGTGATGGTCATGAACTGCTGAACTTTGTCACGGTGGCCCCTACCCAGTTTGTTCTGCACCCAAGTAAATAGAATAGAGATACTCCCATATGGTATGAAGGAATTAATCAATAAAAACTAAAACTGAATGAGATAAAAAATCGGCCTTCACAATTGGTGAGCAACAAAATTGAAAAAAAAAAAAGAAAAAAGAAGAAGAAAAAGAAAAAGAGAGGAGATGGAAGGTGAAAGGGGGAAAGGGGAAAGTGGGGAGAGGATTTTGAGGAGGAGGAGGACTAACCATGGTGAGAGCCGGGCGAGGATAATTGAAGCAACAAAAACCCTAATTAGAATTGGAATCTTCAACAAAAAATGGTGGGGTGGGGTGTGGGGGGGGTGAAGAAACGGAGAGAGATTAGGGTTTCTGGATTAGAGGGGAGGGAGAGGGAATGGAATAAAAGGAATGGGTGGTGGGAGTCAGAGTGAGAACTAATAACTAGTCCAGTCCAGTCCAGTGGTTGGTTACAATCTCTCCGATCGCCCCCGTAATATGCCTATGGTTTTGTACAGTTAGCTAGAGAAATGAATGTCAGTGTATGACCGACTGACACTCTCTCTCTCTCTCTCACTGTTGACGACAAGACAGACTGGAATTTAAAGTAATCAGAAAGAAGACGATGATGAAATTGAAAGCGAAAGGGAAAGGGAAAGGGATTCTCCGGCTCGTTTCTCTCCTCTCTCTCTCCCTCTCTCTTTTAAACTTCACACGTTCTAAAACAAATAATAATAATAATAACGATAATAGTAATAATATTACGGAAAAAAAAATAATTCCCCCACAAAGTATCCCTCATCATTCATTATTTCCGCCCCAAATAGTAAATCTGAACCATTCCACCCTCCTAAATCCGCCCTTCAATTTCACAATTGGTATATTAAGCTCATAGAATAAGGTACATTCGCGCAAGTGTGTTTACTCTCCCACCCTCCTTCATTCTCACTTATTAATCTTAATCAATTTCTAAATTTTAGGGATTGATTTATAACAAAAAATTTAATTTATATAAACTCCATAATTCATGCATACCATAATTTTTAAAATTAATAAGAATTCAAATTTAAATACAAAAAACGGATAACTAACTAAACATAAGCACCGACGAATGAACATAAATTTTGACGAAAAGAACATTAAACAATAACGCAATGAACATTTGTAACCTTCAATAAAGCAGTTTATAGCATATCACAAT
>JAOWAN010059380.1:0-12515 GCA_028566635.1 Lobelia cardinalis
GTGTATTATGAGTGATTGACTTAGTGTTGTGTACTAGTATGTATGAGTAGTGCTTGTATCTTATGTTACGATGTAGCGAGATCTCGAGGGTACTCATTTAGAGTTCTTGTGTGTATGTATATGACTTGTTGGTTGGAGTTATATGTATATATGTATGTCGTGTTTTGTTAAAGCGAAAGGAAATCTTATGTATATTGTATCGTAGGCTCTAGAGTTTAACTGTGTAAATCGCTTCCGCTATGCATGTGTTGTGTCATCACCGCGTCACCCCCCGGGAAACGTGACGTCACGGGACTCGGGGCGCGACACTTGGAGGTCTACGAAACAGACCTTAGTTACCAGCTCTTCGAATCATGCATAGATATTAGCCTTTACGAATCGGTTCACGAGTGCATATGACTAGGACTATTATCATGCATATACAGAGTTCCAGTTAGCTACCATAGATGATCCTACTATCATATTCATGGATAATGTTGTCTGCATTGAGCAGATGAAAATCATCTTTTTAAAGGTAATAATATCAAATACATTGTTCCTAAGTTTTTCTTCAAGTAGCAACAACAAGAGATGAAAAAAATCACGATCCAACAGATCAGAAGTTAGGATAACATTGCAGCCTTATTTACCAAGATTTTACCCAAAGCCACATTTGAGAAGCATGTTATGGCTATTGGCTTATGTAGGTTATCTGAGCTGTCTCCCTTGTGATCTTTAGGGGGAGCTGATATGAGGGAGAGCATTCGGTAGTATGTTCCGTGTATCTAGAAGATACTTATGATTATTTCGGAAGATTACTTATGACCTTAGTTGTACTCATTTTCCTTAAATCAGAATGTATTTTTTCCATTGAATTTTTGTTAAATGACAAAGTTTTAACGAGCAACTAATGACCGATTGAAAAGATTGTACGTTGTAATTATTTTCCTATTCGCAGTTATTTTTCCTACTAGATTTTTACTCGTAATATTTTAACGAAGCAAAATCAATTGTACAATAATTATCTTATATGGATACGTACCCAATGAAGCTTGCTGTACAACTTATTAAAAATTGGCTATTACTCTCGGAATAGGGCCCAGTCCGTCTGATGAGCGCCTAGGCGCTTGATTCTAAATCGAGCACCCAATGCACATATATGTATTATGAAATATACATATTAACTATTAACATATTAATGATATAATTAATATGTCCATTTTATAACAAATATATGTACATTTTATAACACATATATGTGCATTGGGCGTTCGATTTAGAACCGAACGCATAGGCGCTCGACAGATTTTCTATCTAGTGAAGGTTACAATGTAATCAGGATTTTCACATTATTTATATAGGGTTCTTCTACCACATTATTTATACATGGTTTGTCTATTTGAGAGTACGCTTAATAATATGTGACTCATAATTCTCTTTCAATCTCTCTCCTTTTAATGTATTTCTATTTATTATTATTTTCGTTACGTCGATTTACAATAATAATAAAAATATGTCAAATAATTAACTAAAATTAAATTTAATTGATTAAGAAAATTAAAAGTGAAGGTTTGGTTTTTGACTGTGGAATACTACCTATTCATCTCTCACAACAATTGACCTTCTCCTCTACCTCTACACACTACACGTGAAGTCGAAAAAGGAAAGGGAAGCCATTAAAATATTCCTGGAACATGGAGGGTAAACAATAAATAGTCCCTTTAAGTTGCAATTAAGCATCACATTCCCAAATTCCAATTATTTCTAAACGCTAAATCGATCAAACGCAATAATCCGTCCAAATGTCGGCAACGTCGCCACCTCTCTCCGCCAACATCTACGCCACCGCGTCCCCCACCACCCAAATTCGTGATACAATCCGCCCGTGGTCCTACCTCCTCGATATCTCCACCATCAGCCTCCCCATCTCCTTCAACGAATGCACCTATCGAATTTCCCAAAACCTCCGCCACTTCCGGGGAAATTACGCCATTGTCCTCCTCCTCATCCTCTTCCTGTCCCTCCTCTTCCACCCGATCTCTATAATCGTCTTCCTAATCACTTTCACCGCCTGGCTTTACCTCTACTTCTTCCGAGAAGAGCCAATCGAGATTTTCGGGTTCTTAATCGATGATCGGGTGGTTTTAGGGTTTCTGAGCGTGGTAACAATAGGGGTTTTGGGACTGACACGTGTGTGGTGGAATGTGATTGTGGCATTGTTGATTGGGGGACTGGTTGTTTGCTTGCACGCTGCGATGAGAGCGCCCGAGGATGTGGATGACATGGAGTCCCCGTATGGGGCGTTGTTGTCTGTCGTGGATGATGATCCTTCGCAAGGACCTTATACCTTGGCCTGAGTGATTGTGTTTTTTGGGTGATCGTGATTTGTAGAGGTGGGCATCAGTTTTAGTTTGATTGTAGTGTTTTGATTTATAATACATTAATTGTTCATATATTATTGACTAATAGAATGTATCTGTTCCATGGTAATTGCTGATGTGATCATTTTGGTCTATCTTTCGTATACTGTGATTTCCTTTGAGATTATTCTATCCAGTAAGTTGTGTGATTTTTAGCTTTCTTTATGCCTAAATGGTAAGTTGTGATACTTTAAAGTAAATGTTCATGGCTTAGTGCTGAATCTGTTCTGAATTGGTATTGGTGTTAACTAAGGACCCATTGGAAAATTTTTGATCCACTGGATATCTTCTGCTTATTTTCATGGTCAAGTAGGTGCTCATTGACATTTCCTTAGATGTCATACATGATTGTCTTAGAAAGCTTTATAATTACATGGTCATCAGGGGGTTGAGGTGGAGAAGTAGTCTCTTAGCATATTGGGTATGGCTTTATATGGAAGATGCTCTTTAATCCTTGTATCGGGATTGCTTCTTTGTCATTCGGTGTTTCTCTTAGATGTTGAGGGATTGCTCCTTTGTCGTTTGGTGTTTCTCTTAAGAGGGATTGCTTCGGTGTCATTCGGTGTATAGAAATCCTGAAAGAATAAGCTGAACGGGTCCAAAAACCAAACAACTGAAACAAAACTGCTCGCCAATTCCTAGCCAAGTCTAACAAGGGCAACCCATGAAAAGCTCCCAAGCTCCGCAACCAAAGTGAAGCCTGGAAGATGATCCTTTCCCAAACAAGAGGAAACAACAACTCTTGGCTTCTGAAAATGCAAGCATTTCCCTCAACCTATATATTCCACATTAGACCGAAAATAACACATCTCCAGAGAACTCCATCATATCCCTTAGGACCTAAACTCAAGTGTCTAATCATGCACATATCCTTGACTGGACATGGAGAAACCCAGATTTTTCCCCTCATGGCAAACAAGGCTCACCATAAACACTAAGCAAGAGGGCAACGTGGAAAATGGTGATCATGAGTCTTGTTGTTACCCATAACATAATGCAAAAATCTGGAGATAAACTTTATTCCGCTGTGGCTGCTGTCACCAATCATTGATAGTCAGCCCTGTCGTACCCAAGACCAACAAAATCTGTATGTTCCGAGGAATGGAAAGAAGAAAGTTGAAGTAAAGACGTGCTAGTTGCCAAGGAATCTCTATCATTTAAATTCCTGAAGAAGTGGCAATCCCACTCCCTAACCACAAATGAAGAAGTAGGAGCTTCAGGAACACTCGTAATCAGATAAAGTCGAGGAAGGATAATTAAGAGGAAGACTCGAATTCTGTGCTATTTGGTGATCAGATTTGCTCTTTGTTTCCCTCTATATATCACTCCCTCTCCTTAACATCCCATCTCTTTCACGATCTTTACGATACTAGTTGGCTCCATCTTTTTTTCTCCTTCCATTATCAGCACCCTTAGATTTACAGTGGCACGTCATAACCAGTATGTCCTTTCTACACTTTTGTATGGGAAGAATCTTAATGATATTTCCACATAAGCTCTTGAGTTTCAGAGTATCCAGGTAAGCAATTTCAACACATATGATACTCTAGATGATGACCTTTGGAAACTCTTACTGGTTTAGACAATAGAAAAATCTTAACAACTTCAGATAATTGCTTAGCATGAGTCGGTAAACAAGAGCAAACTGGTCATTGACCAGTCTTTTCTCTTCAGTACTCAATATTAAATAAAAAAATATTATCTAGAAAAAACAAAACAGAAGAAAAAATTAGAAAGGAGTCCCCTAACTCAACTGTCCGAAAAACCACTTTCCAGTACTTTTTCTTTTAAGATTTCCTTTTTCTCCCTTTTACTAACTCCTTCCGGCCTCGTTTTACAAAACCTCAACCTTCAACCTATGTAACCGACATCATCACCATTTACAAACTCCTTGACCTATTTATCCTTGACCTCAACCTTTTTCTCCCTTTTACTAACTCCTTCCGGCCCTTGTTTTAGAAAACCTCAACCTTCAACCTATGTAACCGACTTCATCACCTATTTGTGGTACGACTATAGGTTACGACGAAGCACAACTTGGTGTGTCTCAGGAAGTGGAGCATCAGAAGCATGGCATCCCGTCCAGTTTGATAATAGGTTCACTAGGTTGGTTGGTTAAAGTAGAGTTCCCAATATAGCTTCAAAACCATATATTGCAAGTGAGGATTTCATTATCAGCAATGTTTGTAATTAATTACTTGATTTTGGTCTTGGCCTTGAAAGGATTTAATGTCGGTGTAGACCCTCGATGGGCATTGGAAATGTTGGTGAGGCTGCGATTTTTGCCATAGAGGGGCACTTGGACTGCAACGAAGGAGGAGATGACAGTGTTAGCAATGGGCGGAGTTAGCCCGATTTGATGCAGATGATTTTGATTTGGTCAGGATTAATGACGATTGGATCTGCAGTGGGATGAGTAGAGGAATGGCCATGGTACGATCGGTTCTAGTGACCCACAATATATGGTAGCTTGATTATGTTATGGTAACTGGTAAATGTAGGATTGGGATTGTTTGGCTGCAGTAAGGAGTGACTGAGGTGTTTGGTTAGTGGTAACCATTTTAAGCTTTGCATTTGGTCATGTGAAATGAGATTGCTATTTCTTTTCTCATATTACCTGTTCCAATGTCCAACAATAAACCACAACTAGTTTGGATTTGTTTTGGAAAATGTATGCTAAAGGACTTTAGAGCTGTAACCTACAGGTGTTTGATTCCTAGAATTTGGTTAACATTGATATTCAATCATAATCTGGCCCTTTTGATTTGGGAATCTCATGGCTTTTATTCTACCTTTTATTCCTGTGAGCTGCTGTTATGACCAGCACCAAAATGTATTTTGTTCTGTCTTAGGATTCTGTGAAGTTTTGCTTAGGCTGGTTAGGTTGGTGTGATGTTACCATATTGGAGGGGGTGGCAGAAGATTTGTAATTGCAGAAGGAAGTCATATCTACTACCCAAAATAAGCCACTTCTTTTCAGCTCTTACTGAATCACAAATTAATAGAACGCTAGATTACTACACCAATTAGTCCCATACAAAAATGCGCACTTTCAATACTAGTACTATTTGCATGAAGAATATGTGTACCAAGCATTTCATCACCTCATTTCATCTCCTAGATATCAACACCATCTTATTCTACAAGTGTTGCTCAAAATCTTAATGTGAAGGATTCTATTGGTTTGAGGTTGCTAAAGCCTGCAGCGCATGAGAGGATGGAGTGAACAACACAGGTTGAAATTGCAATGGTCGTAGACGCAAATGTGACATATGGCTCCTTAGGAATGCAAAAACGATTTTTGGAAATGGACGTTGGATGACCTGCTTACTCGAAAAACTAGTTGACCCTAATTATTGTTGGGGAAGTTGCTGCAGTGCAAGCAGACATTAAAAGCGAAATAGAATAGGCTAGGGCTAAAATCTCATGAGAACTTTGGGATCCATGGTAACCACCTGATGTGGTGGAATAGATGGCCTGCTGCAAAGCCTTAGTTGCTCTGAGTTAGGCTTATCAAAATGTTGCTTCGAGCTAGGTCTGTCAAAATGTTACAAATTAACCTACTCTAACCCATTTTAACCTGTCTAAACCTTTAGTTGCTCTGAGTTAGGCCTGTCGAAATGTGAGACCCCGTGAATTCGTTAGTTAAATATGACTTGATTAACTATCACAGATGTATAACCTTCTCACTCTTTTAGCCCGTTAACTTTCACATAGGAAAAGAGAAATGAAAAAGTGCACCACATACTATCCCTAGTAATCCGTACTTACGCTTGACATACTTAGGTTAAGAATATTTTGCATTAGTAACTAGTTAGCAGAAGTTACAGAAAAATGGAACTCCGTTACTATACTGTTAGAAAACTAACGAAAGTAGAAGAATAAAGGTGAAAAGCGCCACATTAAGAAAACACAATCACCCATGACTCACCTAGGTTATAAAAATATCTCAACGAGCTCCGGTAGTCAACAAAATTACCAACGAAAAAGAAACTACGTTAGTCCACCATTAGAAAACTAACGGAAATGGGAGTTATACGCTAATTTTGGATCCTTGAAGGGGCTGAAATGTAAGGAGCTCATCGTGATTACTCATTTGCCCGGGAAATAAGTCATTTTTATGGGGACTTGAATAAAAGAATTAAGGCTAGTGAGGGGGTGTACTTGTAAACCTTAGAAATTTGGAGGACTAAATTGTAAAACTATCCCAGAGTCAAGTCTATCCCTCCAGCAGCCTAGAAGCTTGCTGGAGCTATCCTAGGGTTTCTAAAAGACCCTATAAATAGGTTCATCACCCCCTCAATTCTTTTAGAAAGAAAACCCTAAAAGGATGAAAAGAGAGAAAGAAAGAAAGGAGAAGAAAGAGAGAGCTAGGTTCTGAAACTTTAGGACTCAGTTTGGGAGATCATTTGGAGGTGAGAAGAAAGCTTGAGAAGTGCAGGAACCACAAGGAAGGTGAGTTATTTCTCTAATCTTCATTACTACGTAATTTTCGATCTTTAGAGAGAAAAAGGTGAGTCACCCTTCTTTCCTTTGAACTTCTGGTTCCTCGGTGTTTCTAGGACCTCCTGGGAGCTAACACAGTCGGTTTGGATGGTTAACCCACGTCAAATCAACCAGAAATAAGGATGAGTTGTAACCTCTGTTTTGAGAGCTTTACTTTGCATGGGAATTAAGAATGATTTAAGCCATGATTCCATGTAATTCTTTCTCTAAAATTCAAAGGGAACACTAGACAACAAACTAGGGTTGAGTTTCGTAAGAAAAAAGGGTTGAAGAAAGCTAAAGAAATGGCCAAAAATTCAGAACTGAAACAGAGGACAAAAAGGGGGAGTTCAGCCACTTAATCAAGGTTTTTGACCCTGTTATATATTGTAATTTAGTGAGGTCTCTACATGAAAGTTATAGAGGATATTTCAAGGAAAACATAGGATCAAGAATTAGTCAATTTTGTGGTCAAACAAAGGAGATATCGCAATTTGAAAATGTTGTCTTGAAATAGTGCAAAAGCTACTTTCGGGCCACCAACAGTTGCAGTGCTGTACTGCCTTGTACCCGAGGCTGGTCATACCTGTACCTTAGGCAAATCAATATCATAAAAATAGATAATTATGTTAAGGAAGTTAATGAGGGATTTGGGGAAAGTTTATGGCACTTAGAATTTACAGAATTGACCGAGAAACCTAGGTTGGCCATCGATGTGCACGTACGACAGGCAGCGTGCACTTACGCCTACCTTTGCACGACAAGGCAGCATGCACGTATGACTGATCGACGTACGTATGACTGACCGACGTGCACATACGACATGTCAGCGTGCACGTACGACCGACTGATGTGCACATACGCCTGACCGACTTGTACGTACGACTGATCGACGTGCACCTATGACTCATCGGCGTGCACGTACGACTGACCGACGTCCACGTACGAATGACCGACGCGCATGTACTATAGGTTACGACGTGCACCTACGACTGATTGATGTCCACGTACGACTGATCGACGTGCAAGTACAACTGTACGCCTACGTGTGACCGACCAATGCCCATGTATGCTCACGTACGCCCACGTGGAACCACACACGATTGCCTCGCATACATATATGCCTAGGAAAATGAGAATATAGATGGGGCGTACATGGATAGGATCCCATGAACTCACAAAGGCACAAGTTTTTTTGGTCTAAGCCCAGGTGTTCGGCCACTGGCCGACTAATCCTGTTCGAAGCGGATTTCGGGGTTAAGGTTTTAAATCTCTCCCAACGTAGTTGCGGGGGATCGAACCGTAGTCCTCCCTTTCAAGTACAGCCTCTGGCACCACTGCACCAACTGCTCGTTGGTACAAAGACACAGGTTGATCATAAGACATGATATGTTTATTACCTCGAAATATGATTGGATGGATGTGGTACACTTTGAAACCCGTTATCCTGTCATGTTACTTAATTTCATGAAGCATGCAATTATGTACCGATCGTGTTACGGCGTGCCGCCACCTGATGACTATGCCTGATATGACGTGTGCATGACACTTGTTATATACCGTACTTGTAAGGCTGGATGCCATCTATATTGTTAAGACTTGTGTGTACTTGGTTGACCGGTCTTGGCAGGGTAATGTCATAAGTTGAGCGATAGTGGGCCGCTAGTTGACCCGACTTGCTCTGGTCCCAGTTCCTAATTGCGAGTATGGAGAATGCTCTGGGAAGAAGAGTTGTAGGTTGGACATGGGTTTTCTTCCCATGGTTGTCCCACCAGGGTGATAAAAGCTGTAATCCTAGCTGTATTGTGGCGTAGTGCTCGAGCTATACCGTCCCATGAAGATATAAGGTTTGCCCTATAATTACGATTATAGAACAAGTGCCCTGATACGATGAATATTGTCTTTGACAAGGTTTTATAGTATACATATTTATACTGATGCATTTAATTCTGTTACTTGCATATCAACATTACGTACCTATAACCACAAGGCAATCCATTATATTATCGTTATTACCAAGGAAATGTCTAAATAAATAATGATTTTCAAGAAACGGATATATTATACATGATGCCATAAGTCATGTACTTATAAGGGGGGGAGGGGAGGAAATAAACTTACTACTACCAGCACTTTTACACACATATCCGGGCATACAAACTATTTTACACACTAGTCTAGATCAAGTACTACCATATACATTGTCAATAATAAGCAATTTACATCATCATTGCTAGTTTATTTACACTATTTACACCGGATACTCTATCCTTCAGCTCTCACTCCTCCTCTGAGGGGTCATCTTTCTCCTCCTCTTCTTCCGCATCCTCTGGGATGGGATCCGCAACCTCCCCCAAGGCTACGTGTTGGGGGTCTTCCTCCGAATCTAAGTCCATCACTACCTGAGCTGGGTCAGCATCTACCACCACCTGTGGGTTTGGATTTTCTAAGTCCCAAACCCTTGACTCCAACTGTCCATTTAACGCTTTAAGGGTTGCATTTGCAATCTCCAAAGCATTAATTATCCAGGCATTTTTCTCCTCCAACTCCAACTATATCTTCTCTATAAGGCTAGCCCATTCCATTTTTGATTTTGCCATATCCGCCGGTGCTTCCTTAGTGATGTGAAGTTTGTACCTTACCTTTTCCCCATCATCCTCTGCCTGTAAAGCTCGGGTTTTCCACCTTCTCTTATGATCGGTTTTGTAATCCAGGCATGTTTATAAATACAAGCATTTTTGTCCGCCTTTTCTAGGTGTCCTCTATCTACTAGTGCTGAAGTGTGCCTATCTTCTTCTTGCCTCGCTCACTCGTGCTTCCCAACATTCCAGGTCCCTTCACCCCCAAGTATCTCTTGACGATTGGCGGGGCCACACCTATTACCAAGGAAAACTAAAAATGACACTGTGAAGTCTCAAGGAACCATATTATATATCTTAAAGGCATATGAAAAGACAATAAGTAAAGTTCTAATAACTATTCTTTTAATGCGGAATCCTAAGCCTTTATCCTATTCCTCACTCCCATAATGAACTGCCTAGGACCTATAATCTAAGCTCTAATACCATTTCTGTCACGCCCCCAAACCCGGGCACTCCTTGATGCGTCCACGTCAAGGGTGTGAGGTTAAACATAATTAGTGCAAGCTAAATTAAATACAACTTAACCCAACCATCCACCTATTACATAAATTCTCATGTCATTACAACCACGTTCTCCAAACTAGGGTATGGAAATGCAATTTAAAGTCACTGTATTTACAAACCAAAACTATAGTTATGATACTATATCCTAACTGTTTTTCAAAAGCCCCACATGACATGCTTCTTGATAAGACGTTCCTTGCTCTGCCTCACTGCTCGTTACCTAATATATGAATTTGAACATAGTCAGCAACTATGGCTCAATGATGTTCTACTAAGCTTATTGACTATTTGAGCAATGTTTGGTTGCGTACAATTTGTAATGTATATTAGACTGCCAATTATTCCGAAGTACTCTAACTGGTTAATACCTCCCATTGTTTTTAGACAAATATAATGTTAAGTTCACTGGGGTCTTCAAAGGTTTACCTTTACCACTATCGAACTTCTTCAACACGCTCTCTATGTAATAAGACTAAGATAAGGTATATCGTTCGTTTGTCTTTGAAATCTTAATTCCCAACATGACATCGGCCACCCCCATATCTTTCTGATCAAACTTTGTGGCCAACATTTTCTTCGTATCTTCGATGATTTTTTCTTCGTGCCTCCCAATTATGAGCATATGATTGAGATACAAACACACTATGAGAAAACCATTCTGAGTGGTCTTGACATATACACATTTGTCACACTCATTGATATGAAAACCTTCCGACATCATGGTTTGATCAAATTTGAGGTGCCACAGCTTTGGACCTCGCTTGAGCCCATTCAACGACTTGATAGTGCGACTAACCTTATTTTCTTGTCCCGGGATGACGAACCCTTCAGGTTGCTTCATATATATCTATTCTTCTATTTCACCATTCAATAATGCAGTCTTGACGTCCATTTGGTGAATATCGAGATTTTACAAGGCTACAGTGGCTTTCAACACTCTAATCGACGTAATTGGCATGATCGACGAATATGTATCAAATAAGTTGTCTATTGACCCATCTGCTTTATGTATCAAATATGTATCAAATAAGTTGTCTATTGGCTTTCAACACTCTAGTCTTGGGCTACTAGCCTTGCTTTATACTTGTCTATTGACCCATCTACTTTAGTTTTTTCTTGAAAATCCATTTGCAACTAAGTGGCTTGCAACCATAAGGCAATTCTGTAATTTTGCACTTATGAATTTGCAGAATTGAGTCAATTTCGCTTTTCACTGCTTCCTTCCAATAAGGAGCCTCTAGACATGACCTTGCTTCAGCAAATGTCTTTGGACCATCCTCTATCATGTAGGTTATAAAGTCAGGACCAAAAGACATGGCAGACTTTGTCCTTTTTTTTCCTCTTCGAGGTTCTTCCTCTTGGGATTCTTCCTCATTATCTTAAACTCTTGCTTGTTTTGGCGATCTTTTATTTGCTGCATGCTTGTGGGGAAAGGTTTCCTCGAAATATGAAGTTGTTCTTGCTTCTATAATGGTATTCACATTTCAATCAGGTATCTCTGATTTATGCACAAGAAATTGGAAGGCACTACTATCTTGCGCATACCCAATGAATACACAATTCACCATCTTTGGCCTATTTTCACCCTTTTAGGTTGAGATACTGCTACTTTAGCTAAGTACCCAACATTTTAAGGTATTTGTAAGATGATGCTCGACCTTTTCATAGCTCATATGGAGTTTTATCAACCTTTTTTCGAGGTATCCTATTTAGGATGTGATTGGCCGAAAGATTTTGCTTTTCCTCCCCCCCCCCCCACAAGTTTTGGGGTAATCCAGAGCTTTGGAACATAGCGTTCATCATTTTCTTCAATGTACGATTCATTCTTTTGGCCACACCATTCTGTTGCGGTGCATATAGTGATGTAGTTGTATGTATGATCCCATTTTGAGAACAAATCTCTTCAAAAGTTGATTCATACTCTCCACCTCGATCATTCCTTAGAGTCTTGATCTTCTTCCCAAGTTGATTTTCAACTTTATTTTTGTAGTTTGTAAAAGCAACTATGACTTCATCTTTACTGCTTAAGAGATACACATAAAAATACTTTGTACAATCATCTATAAAATTTGCGAAATACATTTTTTCTCCTCTTGTTTGTACAATTTTTAAGTCACACCGATCGGTGTAAATTTGTCACGCCCCGAATCCCGTGACATCACGTTCTTCGGGGGTGACGTGGCAATATACAACAACAATGACAATAACGATATGCGGAAGCGATAACAAATCATAATGAATATAATATCATACATAATACTCTAACTGAAATCTCTCTGATCTTTTTCCTCATCCAATACAATGGTTATAGAACTTATCCATACATAAACATACGAATGTACAACTGACTACAAATACATATACATCTTCTATAACTAGATCCTGCCAATGAGCCGTCCAGCTAATGCCCTGTCACCTGGAGTGGGGAAGACAAGAAAGACAATACGAAAGGGGTGAGCACAAATTGCTCAGTAAAAGCCCTTGC
>JAOWAN010059390.1:0-12514 GCA_028566635.1 Lobelia cardinalis
GTGGCGACTCTCATTTTCTCAATAAATGAGTAGTCACTAAGAGGACCCGAAAACATTAAAACGAAGTCATTTTCGTAACGATAGTTCGTAAGTTCGAACCGGGGTTCTCACACTAGTTCGCTTTGGTAATAATTCAAGAATGGCAAATCATGATAGCAATCTTCATAAATTCGACGTTTTCTTGAGCTTTAGAGGCCCAGACACTCAATTGAGTTTCACCGATCACCTCTATTCAGCCTTGGGAAGAACTCGAATTCATACTTTTAGGGACGAAGATGAGTCGAAAAGAGGCGGAAGTCTTAATCCAATTTCCTATATAGAGCTTCATTTATGACCACACAGAAACAAAAGATCCAATTGTACATAGTTATGTTAGCACTGAAAGAGACTCTTGAAAATTCAGGAAATTATATGCAAGGAAGCAACATTCGACCGGCACCGAGTTCGGATTTCCTATGGCGCTTTATGTGCCAATCTTTATGCCACCACTCACATAGTGGTGGGTCCCATTGTTAGTAGGTTCCACCGGTATGTGAGTGGTGGCACACCGAGTGGCACACAAAGTGTCATAGCACCACATTTGTAGATAAGGAAACCACAGATATAGCCATTCATTTCGGGCTTTTTATCAATAATGTGAGAATCATTTCATCTCCAATATATTATTGTGTACGATGAATACAATGCACATACAACACAAGCTACCAACCAAACTTCTCCTAACACGACAAAAGTATTTGTGTGCGCGCGTGCATACATACTATGTTAACATTCAAGTAAGATCACTCGATGATCAAGAACCAACATCTTAATTTTGAATACTAATGTTTCGAATGGTTTGACAAACGAACTAGATGAATACTCCTTACATGACCATTTTCCTGTAGCATAAACAAGTGATAACACATTGATATTCTTCGTGTAAAGTTAGATTACAAAAGAGGTGACTTTCTCGATAAAACCATAATGATAATTAATTGAACACTCCCTCCATTCCAATTTAGGGTCTGTCTGATTACTATTTGCAGAGAGTTTAACGCAAAGCACCCTTTTATACCATAGAAGGAGAGGACTCAATTCACCCTTTTTATACCATAGAAGGAGAGTGGACACTTTTGGTATTTTAGTGTAATTTAGAGATTAACTAATGTTTCTCGTTTCAATATGCAAAAAAGAGTGCACGCTTATTTGTTTGTTACAACGAGAGTTGAGGAACCTAGACTATGGTGGGGTCCAGGGGCGGCAGCCCCGAGAGAAGCGGGTCCAAGGGACAGAGCCCCTGCCTGAAAACTGTCCCAGCGCCCCAGATTTTTAATTTTCGTATCAGTTATCTATTGACTAGAAACTGTCCCAGTGCCCCAACGCCACTCCATGTGCTGCAGTGCTCAAGATCTGTGATTCCACCATCTGCGCACAGACGTTGGGCACCGAGTAACGCTCCAGCGCTCAAGATCTGTAAGTTGATTGGAAAACTGTCATTTGGCAGTTTCTTCCAAAAACTGCCGTTTGGCAGTTGCATAAGAAGAGGGATTCTTCTTCTTGGACATGTGATCGGTTTAGATCTCTCCAAGGATCAAAAACGAAACAAATAAACACTCTCGAAAAACTTTTGATTTTATTCGATTGAACAACAAATAGTTCAATCTGAAAGTGATTTGATTCACGACTTCAAAGTTATTCGGGCTATCTTCCAAAAATTCCCAACACACACTTTTTTTGTAACTTTCCCAGTTGGAATACTGGACAGGGGAGTATAAAACCTAAAATAAATTGTTGACAGGAAGCAACTTAAACTACATGTCATTTTCTTAGGGAAAAAAAATAACTTCTTCGAATATCAATTAACTGATACTCCTACTTAACTCCCATACCTCAGTACCAAATCAAAGCCATCATTACAGTTGGTATTCCTTCCTTCCACTCCAACAGGGAGTTCGAATCAGCTTGTTCAACAGCCAATTTTCCCAAATTCATCTCCCATTATCTGTACAATACGATCAAAAAATTATCAACAATTTCAAACCCAAGTCAAAATTTACAAACCCAGCTTCCACAAACACTGTTGAAACACCCAATCAATTATCTACCTTTAAAAAGAAAATTTCAATCGACGGAAAAGGGTAAGCCGAGCGTAGAGTGTCATGAACCGTCGACGTCAACGGAAAAGGAGGCTGAGGTTGGCGACGGCGCTGCAAAACTTAGGCAATTGGGTAAGTAGCGAAAGAAATCGGAGGTGGGCGGCGAATCTGGCGATGGACATTTGAGAACTAGCAAAACTGTTGAACCCATAAACGAAGAACAGGAAAGGAAATGGTAGGCAATTTTGGTATTATGAAAATATCGTTGGATATTTTTGTCCAAAAAGGTGGTTAAGACGCCGCTTTCAATTTTATTTTTATTTTATAATTTGGTTCGCGAAATCGGCTCGATACAATTTACATGCCAAAAGTTTATATTATATGCTAAGATTTTGTAATTAATCAATTTATTTTTTTTTCTTTTTTCCAACTTTTATCTTAGTTAATGTTTGATTATAAGTTACAATTAATTTACTTTCTAATTAAATTGTAAAATTAGAAGTATGATGAGTAAATGAATAAATTAAAATTAAAGTGACAATTTTTTTCTGAGAGAAATAAAATAGAATATTGACCATATTAATGAGACCAAGAAATTATAAACGGAGCTAATGTGTTGCGTGCCCTTCAAATACTCCCTCCATTTTAAAAAATATATATATATGTATATATGTAATAGGTGTTGTTATTTACACACTCCAATTTTACTAAGTTTATACTTTTATTTTATTTTTTAAAAATATCTTTTAAACAATTACTGTAATATCCCTCTAATAAAAGTTATATATTTTTCTAAACAAAAAATGTTTAATAAATATTCTTCACCCCACAAAAAAATTGTTGCAGTAGTCTACACTACAATTACTAATACAAATAAATAATGATAATCCCATTACGCCGTACGGGTATTCCTCTAACTCCTTGCCCAAGGCGAAATCCGAATCCGAATAAAATCCAAATTTGTAAAGAATTAATATGATAAAATCCAAATCCTTAATGGATTAATTTAAGCAAATTAAAGGCGAAATCCGAATCCGAATAAAATCCAAATTTGTAATGAATTAATATGATAAAATCGAAATCCTTAATGGATTAATTTAAGCAAATTAAGTCTGAATTTAACCACCTTACGCAGCATCTCTTCTCTCCCTCTAGCTCTCGTTCTTTGTTCCAAATCAACCAAACTCTAACTAGCACCACTGCGCCTCCGATCCATAGCCACCACCGGTCGATCGAGCTCTACAAGTCCGACGACCACACACCACCGGTTTCATTCGTTTTGGGTGTTGAATTTCAATTCCCAAAATTAGTCTGCAAACTCCAGGTACGTATTTTGTATCGGTTTAATACACGTTCATGCCTACTTGGACGAGATGTTCATCATATACTATATATATTTTTTGTATGGTCTTTTAAACATTATATATGCTTACAATATGTACAATATTGCAGGTTGCATCGATCAAGCTTAAATAAAGCTACATACGTAACGAATCATACACAAATAGATGGCACTATATTATGATTACTCGAATGGATCATGTGATCGCCAGTGCAAAATTGATATTTGGTTTTGTTTGGGGATGGCTATGGTGGTTTTGGTCGGGGTTGTTTTGGGTGCAATCGTTGCTAGGTTGTGCCGACGATATGAAAAAGCCGAACGCAAACGAATTTCCGAAGCCCAAAGAGAATCCGAAGCCACCTCGGACGTCGTGTAGAAAGCTTAATTAACAAGGTCGAAGCTGATCGAGAATTTTTTTTTTTTTTTCTTCTTCTTTTTCCTTCTTTCTTTTGTTTGTGGAATTAATTAATGGAGCCCCGGTTTAACGAATGATTATTACAAATTTTGGTTGGGCTGATTAGTTGTACAACTCCTTAACACATGTTTTGGTGCTAATTTGAATTTGATCATGAGTTAACTTGGCCATTTGGTTTTTCCGTTTTGGGCTTCAACTTTTCGATCCTTACATGGATTTGGCCCATAATTATGCATATTTTTTTTGTTTGTTTTGGTAAGGAAAAGAAAATAAAACATAAATAAACAAGAAAAGTCAAGACTTTATGATATAAAAAAAAAAATTGAGGCGTTTGGATGAATTATTTTTCAATTTGATTTAAAGATTTTTGTATGATTAAAGTAAAAAGTAAGGGAGAGATATGTAGAAAAATCATGATATCAATAATAGAGAAAAATCTAAAAAATTTAAGTGAAAAACACTCAGAAAACACACCCATGTTTTCGAAACAATGAAAATTTAATTTTATTGCCAATAACTTAACTAGTTTTCGATTGGCCAATCAAAAAGCACGTAAATGACACTAATCTCCATACCTAGTCACAAATTTTCTCTTTTTAGGTTCTACTAGTATTCTACGTTTTGCATTTTGATCAAGTTATCTATCTCGCCTAATTATTTCAAAAAATTTATAACGTAAACCAAATATAAGTCTGTGGTTTTCTGACGGAACTTTTAGTTTGAAATATTACCGTAAACAAGAAAAAAATATTGTCCATTTAAGTGAATCAATTAATGTACGTAGCGTAATTACAATATGCTCACTTAAAGGGGACTCGTACTTGAGATGAAAACCACTATCATTACTTATATGACTTTAAATATGCCGTAAAAAAATGACTCATAAAAGAACTTGATAAGTCCGGCAATCCGTGAAAGTAAAAGAACTTGACGAGTCTGACAACCCGTGAAAGCGCATTTTATTTCAAGAAGTTGTAAGGTCATTACTATGGGCCCTTTAAGGAATGCGATTATCAACTATTTTTGGTGATATTTTACTGATCATTATTTTGTACTGTTTGATATTAGTGATAATCGAAATTTGATGAAAATACCAAACTACCCCTGGACGCCAACCCATGACATAAAGTCCCTCCCAGTCCCATCCTAGCTTCGGTCATTTAATTAGCATAAGCACTCCTTTGTTGATCATGTGATCAGGATCCTATCAACTCAATTTAAAGTAGGTCGATATTCAATCTGATGATCGAAAACTAATAAATGATCAATACATTAGAAATCTTTTCCCTGCCGAGGGACCGAGCAATTAGTATAAGCTCACATGGCATGACATTTGAAAAAAAAAAAATAAAAAAATTGTATATTTTTAATTTTATCTATTTTTTCAAAATAGTTTTTTTTCGAAATTCTAAATTTTTATATTAAATTTGTTTATATGTACTATTTTATATTTTCTGGCACATGTACTATATTAGTAGCCTAGGATTAGGGGTGGCAATTTGTGACCCGATTAAATCCGTGAGTTTATAAATTTTTCAAAACTAACCTATTTAAGTGAGTTATAATCATTAAATTTGAATCTATTTGACATTAATTTACTAAATATGTTTAAATTTATTGATTATCACACATTTAAATTTATTAATTATCACACACTTAAATAGGTTAAATTGGTTAAAAATAAGCGAGTTATATGTACTATTTTATATTTTCTGGCACATGTACTATATTAGTAGCCTAGGATTACTCACTCCTTCCATGTCAATTTGATCTCCACAATTGAATTTAATGGCTGAGTTGAACACAATTTGGAACTATTCATACAAGTGTAGTATTATAGATGCTCCATGTACTCTAGATTCATTCACTAACCTTAATATTGAGACAATATTCCACATTGGAAACAAACAAGCCTCACCAACACTTAATAAGGATCCTGGGCTACTCCTCTCAATACCAATTGGTTTTGAGATGGAACTCCAGACTTTAACATGGTATCAGAGCAGGCTCTACACGTGCGAGCCAAACGGCCCACGATATCCTTACTCAACGCCACCCAGCAGACAAAAGAGAGTTCGCGTAGTAAGCCGCAAATCCGGCTACACATTGGGAACAAACAAGCATCACCAACACTTAAGAAGGATCCTGGGCTACTCCTCTCATTACCAATTGATTTTGATATGGAACCCCACACTTTAACACTTAATTCTTAATTAATTTAAATCATGTTCTTAAAAATAATTAAATTGTTGAGCTAATATTGATTTTGAAAGATCAGTGACTATTCATGAATTCGCAAAAAGAACATGGATCATTAATGAAATTGTTTTATTTGAAATTCATTTTAATTATAAATAAAACTTTAGTTGATAATAAATAAAATATAATTTCTTAAACATTTGCTTACATGTGAATTCATTTGCAAAAACTGATGTTTTAAAATTGATTTTTTTTCTCTTTTTTTCTTTGTACTTGAAATTTTTTTTTTTTTTAAATATACTAATCAATTATTGTAACTAAATATCCTTGCGATATTTATGAAGAAGTCTTGTATAAACTGCTTTGTCCCCATTGTAAATATACACCAATCTTTTCTAGCAACTCTCAAATGTATTCTCAGGCAGTAATAATGGAGCTAACTATTTTCTTCTTGGTGGCTCTTCCAATTTTACTATTTTTCATCCCCCGAAACCACCGGAAAAATGGAAAGCTACACCTTCCACCGGGTCCTCATGGACTTCCTACAATTGGAAACTTGCACCACTCGATAACATAGCCCACCATCGACATTTAGCTCAACTAGCACAAAAGTGTATGGCCCTCTCATATTGCTCTTGAGACTCGGGTACGTGCCAAACCCTAGTGGTTTCTTCTTCAAAAATGGCAAAAGAGATTCTCAAACTCATGATCTCATATTCAGTAGTAGGCCATCGTTCGTTGGGGTAAAAGCTCTCTAGTACGATGGCCTAGACTTAAATTTTTGCCCCTTAGAAGGACTATTAGAGGGAAATGAGAAAAACTTGTGTCGTTAATCAATTCAACGCCAAAAGGGTACAATCCTTGAAGATGAGGTTTCCCGAATAATCGGCAAGATGATCGAGCTAGCTTCTGGTTCTACAGTGGTCAATTTGAGTGAAACACTCATCACTAGAAATTTGCTTGGGTTATGGTTAGGTCCACTTTGATATTTCTGCTTTAAATTGGGAATTTAGGATAGTTTGAGTGGAGGAACTCAGTCACAACATGACAGCAACTAGGAATCGGTTACCCCACCAGAAATTTTCAATCATTTTTTTTTTTCATTTTCAATATTGACGTTCTATTTTTGGCCATTGTAAGGATTATTTTAGCTTCATCGCACTACTAGAAAATAGCATTATAGCGACTAACAGGATAGTGACCGAATTATCGGTCGTTATTTAGCGATTGACTAGGGTCTATAGCTACTGACAGTTAGTCGCTAACCTCTGTTAGTCGCTATGTTATTTTAGCGACTAATTTATTGTTTAGCGACTGAGTCAGTCGCTATTTAGCAACTACCCTTAGCGACTGATTCAGTCACTATATTAGACTATATAAACAGATTTCTTCCCGAGGATGTCTTTCGCGACGACATGCTCGATAATGATTATTTTAGATAGCCGATTTTATAATAATTATTTAAAATTTATTATTAATAATAAATTATTATTATTATTAAATATTTAATAATTTAATATTTAATTAAATATTAATGATAAAATTAATATTAACAAAAAATAATAAAAAATATTTATAAATTATTTTTAAATATTAAATAATAATACTAGATAAATATTAATATTAAATAATTAATTATAAATATTTGTTAATAATAAATAAATAATAAACATTGTGACTGACTCAGTCGCTACACCAGGTGGCTATAAGTAACTGACTAGTAGGGCTGAGCAAAATAAATGTAAAATCGAACCAATCGACCCAAACCGAACGAAAAATAATCGAACTAATATATTGGTTTGGTTTCGATTTCTAAAATTATCAAAACCAAGAATATTTGTTTGATTGCGATTTAGCCGTGATATTATATTTTTCAAAATCGAACCGAATCGAGATAAGATTATTACTATGTATTTAATTTTTTTACTTAGTTAATTACTTATATACACTTATATTATCAATGTATTTATGTTTTATAATATTAAGTTTTGTATTTATATAAATTTTCAATCTTTTTCTTTTACTTTTGATTTTTTCTCATTCAATTTTCATAATAGAGAATTATGTCCACTTACATTTTGTTAATTGAATCATAAAATTTTTCTTTTTTGTTATTAAAAATTTCTACTCTATGAATTTGTTCTATCTCATATCAAAATTTGAGAATTACATAATTTTTTTGAAAACCAAAAGTTTATCAAAATCGAACAGAAATATGTAAAACAGAAAAATCGATTTTTTATATTTTTGGGTTGGTTTGGGTTTAAAAAATGATAAAACTGAACTATTGATTTGGTTGCGGTTTTAATCAAAAGTGACCAAAATTGAAACAAATCGAGCCATGATCACTCCTACTGGCTAGTTAGTCGAATGACCTGTCAGTCGCTCTCTACGACAAGATGTTAGTGGCCGACTAATAGCGACTGAGTTAGTCGCTATCCCCCTGGATAGAGACTGACAAGTCAGTAGTTATACCCCTTTTCTGTAGTAGTGTCGGGGCTTATTTTAGATTATTAAGGTGTCAAATTCGAGTTTTAAGAATGCAATTATGTTAAATTTTGATACGAATAAATTAATTTGATGATCGAATTTGAATTAATCAACATTCAATATAATTATCAGAAATTAGATGGTTAAGGCAAAAGAAAGAAAAACGACTATGTGTTATGGGTCTTTGTAAGAATGTAGAATTAGGTGGGAAAAAAATTAGAATTAAGTGAAAAATAAGAGGGTTCTGTTATTTGCGTACTCCATTTTTTATTAGTCAAAACTCCTTTCTTATTTTTAAATTATCCTATTTTATCCAGTTTTATCTCTGGTTGCTATCCAAAAATGAAGGAAAAGTAACTTTTTCAATTGCACCACGCAACATGTTACCATTACCTGGAAATATGTCGGCAAGTACCAACAAATATTTTCCGTTGAAAGCCCTTCTTAAATGGCTTCTTTGCTTATATTTGTTTGAGCTAGCAGAAATATATTTATCACCTACGCATCAAAGTACTTTCTAATTACGTACTATTCAAAATATTATTTATGGTTCACACACAAATGAATCAATACACTTACATCGCTTATAATCCATTTATTTGGTGTTAGAGAAGCTCGAATTTCACCACGCGTTAAACCATCGGTGCTATTCTTCAAGGACACCAACCGCTCACTGAACATAAAATCCAAAAAATAATATTACTCAAAATACTTTTAAAATAAATTAACAAGATCTGTTACCATTACCAACTTACTTCAAACCAGCTGCGACATATTCGGTGTAGTGGATTATAGCATGTGACTCAAACACTAGATTATTAGTTTTAAAGTTTCTTCTTGCTTGCTCAAACATCACTTCTTTCTCAGCGCTGCTTTTATCGGTCAAGGAAGTGGAACTAATTGAAACGATAGATTGATCTTCTTTTACTTCTTTTACCAACTGTCTCCTCTTTCTCAAACCTACATCCTCAACGGGGGCCTCAGTGTGGATTCCCTTCTCCTCAACCACTTTTTTTTGAAGCTTTCTCTTTCTAAGCCTCAATGTTCTCTCGGAAGGCTCTAGACTAGGATTTATTTTCTCCTTCACCCTCTTGGCAATGTTAGACGACATAACTGGCCTTGCATCCTCCCTCTTTTTCTTCTGCATACGAATGTGAGTAGCAGGAGCAGCTTTTCGAACTTTTTGTTGGGTAGTATCAATAACATATGCGTGAGAGGTAGGGATAGGATCAATTTAAGGGCGAACAAGAGTACGAACATGAGTACGAACATGAGTCGCAGGGACATGATCCACAATATGTCGAGGAGCATTCAACATTTCCTGAATTTTATGGACAATTGCTTCCCTAACACGTTCATGAACTACTCTTTCAATAAAATTTTCTCCTCCAAGTACATGTGCCGTAGAGATCACTTCAACCTGCAAATGTTAGAGGCAAAAATAGCAACCACTTACAATACAAATTAACAAATAATGATAACAAACTTCTACCCGAATGATCCTTACCCCATCTTGACTATCAAATCCTCCAGCCTTCTTAGCATATGATAGTCTCTTCTCCATCTCAGCATTTGTCCAAACACGGATACAAGGAAAGGTGGTCGGTTCTCTTAGCACTCCGACAGAATCCAGATATTTGACCTGCGCTAATCAAATTAAATAAATCAATAACTGACACACAAACATTAAATACAATAAGCCCGATCTATACAATTCACCTACATGGAACAAAAAAATACAGCCACAACAACTTTTGGCCTTTATGTTGCCAAATTTTTGCACTGCTTTCTCCAAATAACTAAACACATACTTTGCCCAATTGAATCAGAGACTCTTATTTGGGGCAAGGGCCTTCATGTAACTAATTTTCACTTTATCGGAGGAGGTTGGACACAAGAAAGCTCCAAAAATGTAAAGGGCAAAGAGACTCTTGAATTCAGGCCCATGACTCTCTATCTCCTTTAATTAACGACTTAAATCGTTCAACTTGATCGGACCGTCAATCACTCCATGGATTCCCAAGGCCTCGTTGATATTTCCCTCAAATAAAACATCATGGCCTTCATTTCTAAGCCCAAGAATGTTCTCCACATCACTAGCAGAAATCTCCAAATTGTTGCCATGAACTCTCATGCAATGGAGGTCGGAATCATAATTTTTTACCAAATATTCACATAGTTCCCTTTTTATTTTAGACATTGAAGCTCCAAAATACCTCCCCACCCAATCTTTTTGACATCTTCTCTTTGTTTTGCCGATAGATGCCTCAAATTTTTTATAATGTTGGCAAGTTGAAGACGCGTCTGAATTACATACTGCACACAAAGAGGTAAACAAAAATATTATCAAAATATACATAGATATGTTTTAGAAAAAAATTACCCAATAAATTTTTGTTTTCGAATAGATAATACCGTCTTTTTTTTCTACTTTCTCGCGAGTAGCCTTATAATTTACAGCCTGAAGTTGATGATGCTCTCTGTACTTTGGTTTACTTTGTTCGGACATGGAATCAAAATTTGTCTTTAATTTCACTCTCATCTACACGGTTAAAGTATAGTTCAATTGACTAATTAGCCAATATCAATTTATACTTAATTAAACGCATATTATAGTAATAATTTTATTGTACAACATACTTTTGCATCCAGCTTTAAGCTTGGATCCTTCTCTCTCAATTCTTTAAATGTCTTGTTCCTGTCGAAGGGATAATTTAGAATAAAAAATAACAACTCTTTCTTTGCTATAAAACAAAACACAAGCACTTGACACTAACTTAATCACTTACGTGTATAGCAAATAAAGGGCAGTTAGCCTCTTAACCTTCAACTTCGTACTCATTATCAATTCCGTTAATCTGTTTTACAAACAAAGAAAGAAAAAAAAAACACCAACAAATGCAAATGCAAATGTAGCAAAACAAATTAAACCACGTCACCAACACAGTTTCATCAGTAACAATTACAAGCACTCACTTCATAATCCAAAGAAATAGTGTTCATCAGTGGGAATGAGGCTCAAGATTGAGACGCGGTCATGTTTCCACAACAAATAAAGTCGTGAATAGAATAGGCTGACGGTCGTGTCATCCATTCATAGTATTCAAGAGTCACTCGTACCAGTAAGGTTTACTTAAATACGAAGACATCGTAACTTTTAAACAATTCTCTCACCCATTTTATCAAATAATTAACAAGCATCCAAAAAACACCATCAATTCCAAAATTTTATAGACTTCTTAACTACAAATGACAGTTTGAACTTTGAAATTATTTTGTAGATGATCAGGAAGCACACAGAAATCACCATTCATCAAGTCATTAGAGTAATTTAGGTCGACATTAATGAAAACCCAAACAAAAAATAACAGTACACTATGACCGGTAACAACCAAAATTTTACCGAAAAATACACGAGGAAGAATGTCGCTGAGAAGCACACAAAAATACACGATGTGAAGCTTGAGTTTTTGCCCGCAAAATCTACAACCGATTAACAAGAGCTTTGAATAGAGAGAGAGAGAAAGAGTTTAAAGAGAGAGAATAAAAACAATAACACAACGAGAGTGAAAAATACCTTCAATTTTCTACCTAAAATGAACAATTGGCCTGTGATCAAGAAGAAATTTGGGAAAAGTTTGGAAATTGTAGGTTTCAATCGAAATTGGAGAAAGATGGGAGAAAAAAGAAATAGAGAAGCGCGGAAAAATGAGAGAAGAATGAGTGGGGTTGAAAAGGGGAGGGGGGTTATATCTCTGACCGATTCTTTCGATTGCAAGTCATCTTGCTGATTTTATCAAAACAAGGTGATTTTTTAATGTATATACTATATTTATACAATATTATAAAGGGTTAATCTCATTTTAGGCCCCAAAGTTTTCGTGGGGTTTCGAAACAAGTCCCCCGGTTCTGAAAATTCCGAAATAGGCCCTAACGTTACATTTTTGTTTTGAAATGGGGTTTTTTTGACGGATTCGTTAAAAACTTAAC
>JAOWAN010059409.1:0-12511 GCA_028566635.1 Lobelia cardinalis
GCAATATTCTTCTAGATAGTGAAATGGTTGCTCACGTTAGTGACTTCGGATTAGCAAGATTAATACAAGAAGAGACCAACAGGTTGACTTCAGAACGATCAAGCTCCATTGCAGTCAAAGGAACTGTCGGTTATGCTCCACCGGGTACGATATTTTAAACTACATAGGTTTCCATCTTTTGTAATTGTGAATTTTCGTTTGATATATTCCAAATTGAGTGAAGCTCCCGATGCATACTCTGTTATCTAAACATTGGGATTCACTTTTATCCCCAAGCAAAATGTTGAACCTTAAATCAAAATTTCGATCATATGCATTTCATTCGTTGGATAGAATGTTTAACTTTTAATTCATGTTTTTCGATATGTGGTTTGCAGAATACGGAATGGGAAGTGAGGCGTCAGTTTGTGGAGACATATACAGCTATGGAATCCTTTTATTGGAGATTTTTACTGGAAGGAGGCCAACTGATGACATTTTTCACGCAAGTATGAATCTGCATAACTTTGCAGAGTTGGCATTTACTGAAGGACTTGTTGGAATTGTTGATCCAATGCTTCTCCAATTCAAAGAGGACGGAGAGACAAGTAGCACTAACGGTAGTACTTTGACGAGAAGCATTACAAAAGAGGAGTGCTTGATTTCGATACTCAAAATTGGAGTTGCTTGCTCAATGGAAGCGCCGGAAGAGAGAATGGATATTAAGAATGTAATAGCTCAATTGCGAGTGATTCGCAACAGCCTCTTGACAACAGATGGGTGGTGTGAAAATGAAAGAAATAAAATTGTCATTCATTGATTTGATTCATGATCAGGTAAAGATAGGCATATCTTTGTGTTTCTATTTATTTTGTTTTCATGACGCAAGCTGATCGTAAGCTTTCTTGCTTGCTGTATATTTTCAGGATCTATGGCCTTTCCTTCGACTCAAATTGCATGCATGCTCAGAGTTTCATATGTTGAAATGAATACCCGTTCCGTCTTCCTTAACGTACAACTCTTCAAGTGATTTGGTTTGAAATTAATGTCCCAAGTGCATATAGTTCTTTGTATTCTGCTACCTCATAGCGAGCTTGGTGTTGGTTTGGTTGATTTTTGTATTACTTAAAGGTTTTGCAATTTCATGTTCATAACGTATATAATACCTCGTAGCGAGCTTGGTGTTGGTTTGGTTGACTTTCGTACTACTTAAAGGTTTTGCAATTTTATTTTCATACGGTATATATAATCTTTCATAATCTATCACTATAATGTTTCCTTATTAATACTAATAATTACTTCATTCGTTTCGATATCAGTGACACTTTTTTATTCTCGATAAAAAAACAAGTGTCGGCTCATTTTGGAAGGAGGGAGATAATTAGGTTTCTTGCCAATTGAGAAAAATAGTGGGCTCCACCGTCTTGTGTCGATGCCTTTGATATCTTAGATCCATCTCAGATTTATTCGTTGACCTAAGTGGTAAATAGCTTAAGCATTTGGGTAAGATGGATCAGACTTCATAAGGTGACGCGTCTGCTGTCTTTACGGACACTTCCTCCTCTATTTTACCTGCAACTTCAAAGGCAGTAACATGAATGAGGTCAATCACTCCAGTTTGAATTCACCAAGTTTAGACTACAATATGAAATTTTCCAGCCCAATAGCTTAATTCAGCTATCCACTCCCTCCATTAGAGTCCTATTTTCTTTTTGACATACTTCACCCAAAGAGTCTCACCCTTAAATCAAATTAACTTGGTAATTCCCTCGATGTCCTACACAATTCATGAAACAAAAAGCTCTCCAAGAGAAGTTACTTCCAGTGGTCATTATTTATCTCTTACAGTTTTACTCCTTCCTTTATCTATGTAAATGTCCACTTTTGATAATATTTGGTCAATGTAATCATGCTTTGACTCAAAACATGTATAAAACTCAAAATTGAAATTTATAGCCCCTCCATACCATAGTCCAACCAATATGAAGGGGAGGAAAAAAAAAAAACAGTTTATCCCAAAGAGTTTACACATTTCAAACGAGTTGAACTGCAATTGGATATATTACGTCTCAACTTAATTTCGATGAGAAACCCTAAACGTTCACTGATTTTGGAACTAGACGGTTAGTCTTTCCACATATTTTGATTTTAAAAGAAAGCAAATAAAAACTGGAAATTTTGGTCGAAATAAGAACAAGTATAATATATTCAAATTTCGGGTAGTTCTGGCAATGGCCTAAATGTACAACTTCAAGGAATGAAAATATAAATATGATTCATATTTTTGAGACGCAGAGAGTAAATAATTTGCAGACTTTTGAGTATAAGGTTAACAATGAAAAATTTTCATGAAATTAAAAGGAAATGAAATCTAGGGTTAAATTTTACCGGAAGGGGAACAACCGAGTGAAGGTGAAGCGGCAGAGTGGCAAGAGAAGCCTCCACCTCCGCCAGCTCTGAGTATTTTCCACGGCGTTAATAGTGAGGAGGGTCTTTGGCAGAACGCCGGGAAGCTAAGTTGAACGGGGCGGCGGCAAACGAGCAGGAGCCGGTGACACTACAGATGCACTCGTAGATTTTATTTTTATGTTTTTTTCCTTTTAAAATTATTTTGGCCGTTTCCGGCTGAAAACACCCGGGGTTGTAAGTCTAGCCGCCTAAGAAACAAAAGTAACACAAATTTTTTTACACAAAATGACGTGGACTTTCATGTGGCACTCTGGGACCTACCTCTTCACTAACCAAATAAATCTGAACACCGGAAGCATGTACCAATCACCCAAATGCCAAAATGTATGCTTGCTTACAAAGCCTTCAGGCAATTAATGTAAATCATATTGGTATCTTTGCCCCATCCACAATTCACATAATAAATTTATCACACAAGTCACAAGATATAACAATCAGTTCAACAGACAAGCTTGAGAAATATGGTAAATACTATTACCAATTGTGGGTGCTCTAAACATTGCCAGTGCAGTTGCATCATCGAGCCAGCGAATCACAACTCCGTAATCTTTGAAGTTCTTGAACAACTTCTCAAGGTCAATTGTCCTCGTATTTGGTGCAATGCCAGCGAGAACAAGAACATGACGTGTACCATACTTAACTGAAATAATAAGAAGAATATCTCAGAGCCTGCATTTTCAGGGATTATACAACACATACTATTCGTTGAAGAGAGATCCACCATCATTTCACAAAGTAACAGTTACAATCAAGAGCGGTGCAGTATTCTGATTTCGAAGCAACCACATCAAATAACCAAACATGTTTTTTTGCTGTTTCCCCATATTTTAGTCTATATCTATACTTCTTATTTCGTCTTTCTGAAATGTCTTTACCTGTTACCTGTGTTCTTTACCATGACAAAAACACGGTTTGCAGTAGTTTTACTTTTTTCTTAAGATTGTTATATAGTTTAGATTCTGCTTCCATGTTAATTTACTCAAAAGATCTGTCAGCTATTTGCCTCTTCTCTTGCAATAAGCATATCTCTACTTTTGCACTACACTGACAATAGAATTGGGCATTTCCTTATATTTGTGTTACATATCTATACTTTCCTATGAAGAGTAAATGAACACATAAAATACTACCACATCACAAACACTAAAGCTTAAACATCTTGGCCGATTATGCTTACCAGGAAATATATGATACAATCTAGTGAGCTCCCGAATCACCAAACATTTCCCTGCGACAAAGCCGAATGGGCAAAATGTATATATATATATAGATCCCACCTACAAGCTACAACTCAAACCAAACTTCACTTCATTGGCTGATGTAGAGCAAAATTTATAAAAACATACGACTACCATATTCAAGGTGACAACAACTAAAACAGGCTGCCTAGTTTGAACCTTCATTTCATGTTTCTAACAAAGAAGTACTTCCTCCATCCCCAAAAGATAAAATCATTTTCTTAATGAAAGTCTAAGATGAGACAATTTCTTATTGTCAGTTAACAAACATTCAATATGTATTTGAATCTTAAATTCCAATCAATGCAAGAATTAAGAAAACTATCACTAACAACTTTTATAAGGATATAGGGCCAAAACTAGTAAATAAGGAACATTTGTGATGTCATCAGTAACATAAACCATGAAATAGATCAAGAATAAACAATAGTTAAATGACCTTTCTTCCAAGTAAGTAGCAGTAGCAAATGACCTCGAAGTACCAAGCTTATTCAAATATTGGAGATGAAACCTCAAACAAGAAGATGAAAGACATCAAAGTCCAGGCTCTGATCCTTGTACTACCTCCTGAAAAAAAAAAGAGTAAATACAAAACAATTAGACCAGTTTCGCAGGGTATTATTTTCCACAGTTTTGACAAAGTACATGTATTTCCATATACACTCAAAATTAACTCTCATTTTGGTACTCACGGCGATCACAGATGACACCAATATCAATCTATTTCAATCGATTACTACATATAAAATTTCAATCGATTACTACATATAAAATTTCCTAACTTTTATTAAATAAAGTTAAGAGGCATTACCAGATACTCTCCCCAAACAAAATCCAAGCGATCAAACTGGTCACTAAGTTTTGTTCTACATTTTTTGAAGCATTTTCTGAACAATGGGCCAATCTTGGTAAGAGCTTGAATGGGCGACAAACTGAAATAATAGTTAGTTAGTGGTGATTAAATAAAATACATAAGCAAATCACAACACTAGAAATTAGAACTCATTCGTAGCTTGATTGACCATTTCTTCTTCTATGAAAAACAAGTATTCCTACGGCTTGGATGTCAACACAAGCTTATAAAGGATACATATTTGCAATAAAATATATATTTCATAATTCATCCCAAGCCATAGGCTACTACAAAATCAAGAATTCTAAAAAAGAAAAAAAAAGTCAAGGCTGATATTGACCGGGTCAAAATTCTAAAGCTATACTTTCAAAATCTTACTAGACACATACAATGAATGGCACGGCAGGCACATCATCAAGCTAGAGATAAAGAGACATCAAGCATTCATCTGCTTATTTTTGATTGGTCAAAACATAAGCTAAACCACATCAACTCAAGATTTGGAATTTAAAGATCTATCTAACAGTGGCAAAGAGATTTGAAGTACAAAAGCTACACTTGTAGAGACGAAGTAATTTAAGAGCTCATGCCTCCAGTGCAGAATGGTACGCAATCAATTTAGATAAAAGCCCAATCACTAAACTACATGGACTGCTCTTTGGGTGGAAAAAATAAAAGAGCACAGTCGCGTACAGCAAAACAAGGAATTAAAAATAGAGCATTTGTAGGAACTCTTTGATCTTGTCCCACAAACCCAATTTGGGGACTTTTCTACAAAAAAAATGATGCTCCGACAGCTGCTCAACAACTTCCTTTGCAGTTGGCCATGGACCAGCATGCATATCCACACACTGGATCGCAAGCTTTGTAAGGTTGGTTCTAATAACTAGTCCTCTGCGTTCCTATTTTTTCGTAAATATTATAGTTGTAAACCAATTTCTTGATTGAACTAACAATCAATAAAAAGCCTTTAAAAAAGCATAGAGTAATAACAGATATTTTAACAATGTAATCAGCAAATCCAGTTTCTAATTACAAGAACCATTACTAAGATTAAAAAATAATAAAAATACCTATCGAACAAAAAAATGAAGAAATAAAAAACTTAGACTACATCACATAAGTCACATACACGAAGAACCAAATCTCATGTCTCAAATCATGAAAAAAAACATAAATATAAATTTCAGAAGTTTAGATAAGGAGAAGAAGGGCTTAATTTGGGTTAACCTGATTAGGGTTCAAATCTTCTTTCTTGGGTCCAAGCTCCAACTGAATCTTCAACTTTCTTGGGTCGAAGCTCCAACACTGATGACCTAAAAGAGGAGAATTAGGAAGAGATAGAGAGACTGAGAAGCGAGAGAGAGACACCTGGCAGTGGTCAGTCGTAGTATACATCGAGCGTGGGTGCCGGCGATTTCCAAGGTTGATTCGAATTTTCATTCACTTGGAAGTGCTATTTGTGAGGGAAGCCGAGGGGGGGGCGAGAGAGAGAGAGAGAAAGGAGAATAACCGCGGCCTGCGGCCCGATTGAGCACCGAGAGCGAGAGCCGGCGGGACTAGGGACGCAGAGGGGTGGAGAGAGGGAGAAGGAGCAGAAAAACTTTTGTTAGAGCATCTCCAAGGGGAGAGCAAATAAAGTGTAAAAGGCACCCAACTTCCATTTTTGCCATTTTCTTCCATAAAAATTCTGGCGTCACAACCTTCCCAAACTTGAGGAGGCAAATAAAAAATGAAGGGAAAATGGACAATTAACCACCATTTTTACCTTTTTTTTCTTCAAAAAACCCTCTCCAATGATAAGTTTAATACCATAAAAATACTACCTCCTTAATTTTACCTTCTCAATTTGCTTTCTCGCCATTGAAGTTGGGTATATATTGAATGGGCAAATTACAATTTTTGGGAAGTCAAATAAAAGAAATAAAGAGGCAAAGCCATCCAACTTCCATTTTTACCTTTTTTTTCCAGAAAAATCCTTCTTCAATGGTGAGGACAAATAATAAGGTAAAATACATTTGATCACTTTGTTGAGGCATCACAACCTTTACAAACTCGAGGAGTCAAATAAAAAATTGAGGGAAAATGAATAATTAACTGCCATTTTTGCATTTTCTTCTTCAAAAAACCTTCTCCAATGATAAATTTAATACCCAAAAAATACCTCCTCAATTTTATCTTCTCAATTTGCCTTCTCGTCATTGAAATTGGGTACATATTAAAGGGGCAAATTACAATTTTGGGGAAGCAAATGAAAGAAATGCCTCTTCATTTTGCCCCTCCCATTTGAAGATGCTCTTAGGGGAGAAAGGAATCTAGGTCCCGTTTGATTTGGGGGAAAGTGATGGAATGATCGATTCCCTTTAATCAAAAATATTTGTTGTGTTTGGCTCACTTTTTTTTTTTTTTTTTTGATGGGATGGTCATTTGAATTCATTCCAATGGAATGTCCAATTTTATCATTCTTTTCAATATTGAGAGAAATGCACAATTCCTTTAAAATCAATCCATTTGAATGAATTTAAATGACAATTTTAACCTTGTTAAAATGATGTTATGATCAAATTAACCCTTTCAATATTAACAATAATAAATTTAAAAATAATTATATAAATAATAGTAGTTTATAATTAGTATAATAAATATTTAAAATTACTATTTATATAATATTTATATTATATTTTAATTAATTACAATAAATAAATATATAAAAGAAATAATTATAAATATAATTGTATTAAATAATTATATTAAATATAATTATACTCATTAAATAATTATAATAAAAAATAAATAATTATATTAATTATAATAAATATTGGTATTATATATAATAAATCATTACATTATAATTAAATTACATTATAATTGTAATTATAATAAATAATTATATTATAATATAATAAATAATGGTATTATATTATTATAAATATTTATATTATAATAGAAATATTATAATAAGTAATCCTAATAAATATATTTATATTAGATTAAATAATTAAAATGAAAAATTCTACTATAATAATTATAATATTATATTATAATAAGTAATTATAATTATAATATAATTATAATTATATAATGGATAATTACATTATGTCATAATAAATAATTATTATTTTAATTATTATACTTACAAATATGTTAAACTATAATAACTATATTATTATAAATAGTTATAATATATTATTTATATATACATATGTAGAAGGGTAATTTAGATATTTTACAATACTTTCATTCCATTCCTATGAATATATTTGCAAATCAAACATCAATTATCAAGGAATTAAATGATAATTCCATTCCATTCCTTGCAAACCAAACGTAAAAGTTTGACCAATTTAAATTCCATTTCAATTCCTTAGAGAATGAATTCCATTTCATTCCTTTGACCATTCCATTCATTCGAAAAATTTTCAACGAACCAAACGACAACTTAGATCTTAGGGGTTTCCAATAAAAATGTATCTCTTTTATTTATTTAATTAGGAAAATTTGGTTTGGCCGTTCCAGTTTCATTACAACAGTCGTGTATTATAATTTTGCTCCCCGCCAATCGCTGGGTTGGAGCACGAAAATGAAATGGGGGAATTCAGCGAGGGCTCAAGTGTAGTCCTCAGAACCGTCCCTTAATCGCCCTCTAATGTGACCGCTTTTGTTGCCATCGCGAGTCGCTATCACAAAAGGGTAAATTTTTTGTAGTGTGTCTCCTTCGTCCCACCTTTCTTCTCCCTCGTCTCCTTCTTTATCTATCCTTAATCCGATCCACCAAGAACAAACCCGTCGTAGCTATATAAGTGTAAGTGTGCTTCAGTTTGGGATAAAGTTGACTTGCACTCGCAGATCTGATATCTTGTTTTCGATCTGGGTTTTGCACTCTCAAATCCCAGTCGAAGTTGGAGCAGGGTTATTTAGTTGATTCTTGGGTTCTGGGTTATCGATTTTTGGCTTTGTAATAATTTTATATAGATTTTGGGTGTACAAAAAATACAATGGTTATGGTGGTTGTTGGTTGTGGGGTGCTCCGGTGAACGAGTGATGGTGTGTGTGGATCAATTGTGTTGATGGGAGGTGATTAAGATAAGATAGAATGTGATAATTAATTAAGATAAATATATTTAGATATTTTATAAATATTTTATTTTAAATTAAGGTATGATTTAATTAGGTATTATTTTAAATTTATGTATTATTTTAAAATAAAATAGGATATGATAATTAATTAAGGTAATAATTTTAATTAATATAAAAGTAATTAAAATTTTATGGAATTTTAGACTGAAAAGGTTGAGGAGTACTCGATTGAGCATGTCAAAGAAGAGATTCGTGGTACTAGAGATTGAATCAGGAATTAGTCTGAGATTAGATCATCCAACTTTAGAAATTTTAGTTAATTTCACTGAAACACAAAAGTGAATTTTATGGTTGTATTCATCTCATGTGTCACTTTATGTCGAGATCAGTAATTTTTACTGTATTCTGAATTTTTTTTTATGATGTTAGTTGAGGCTGTTTGGCTGAAAATATATGGATGTATAGATGATTATCAATTTGAGAATAATTTATAAATTCTTCTTCAGCTACAAAAGAAGTTGCGTTGTATTTAGTTTCTTTTCTTCTCTGTTTTCTAATTTACCATTGCGCTCCCAGGTATTTCTCCTAATTTGATTTTGGTTTCCAAATTGCGTTAAAGATTTTGGCTCTTTCCTTCAAGGGTTCCTGACTTCCCCCTTTTTCGATTTAGGGTTCTGCCGGCGTTCTTCTCCGGCTACAGTGAAGCACCTTTTTCTGTGATTCCAACGTTCTCACCGCCTTTCTTCCCCGTTTCCAAGTAAGTTTCTAAGTACTGATTTTCACATTCTTGAATTTAGAAATATTGGGTCCATAGGATTTTATGTTTCCATCGTCTATTTTCCCACGCAATTGTTCATGCTATAGATCCTAGGACCAAGCATGTTAGTGAACGATAAGCCCTTTAACCTTATGTGGTTCTATTTTCTGTGAAATATGTCTGAGTGCGAATGCGTTATAAGCTGATCATGGATTCATGTTCGCCATATCCTTAGCTAGAATCTTGTCATCGTTCCCTTTGGGTCTTGCTCTTACTTCATTATCTGTTATCCCCTTCATCTTAGGCGAGTAGGTTTAACAAGAAGCTATTAAATTGTACTAATCCTCCTGTGCCGATCATAGGTGCTTGTTAAACCGTGACCGACTATCCTTCTATTTGAAAACAAAATGGCTCAGTGGGATCATCCATATGGTATTCTTCATCTGCCTGGGGGTTTTGATCTTGTTTGTGTGACTCATCCACAAGGATGGAGGGTCCTTCATGACGACGAGGTTAGGAAGATCCTATTTAACTTCGGCGAGTATTGGGAATTGGGTGGTGGGCTTCCCACGATGTGCCTAAGTTACCTGTGTATAGGTCCTCTAGGATCCCCGGTAACCATAAGTAGTAATATTCAGGAGGTGATTAGCATCTTGCGATCAATGTACCATCAAGTTATGTCGGATCATTTTCGACCTATACTTCCTAGGGGAGCAAGTCCCCATGTGCCCACTTCTGATCCTGCAACCCCTGATTTTGAAATGGAATTTCTTGCCTCTGATTCTGTAGATATGCCTCCAAAGAAGTAAGCAGGAGAACGCTCGTGGAAGAACCTATGCTCGCAGGAAGACTTGAACAAGTGGATAGCCAAATACAAGATTGATCCGAGCGAGTTTAGGGTGAGTATCCCTCCGAGCACATCTAATTTGGACGGCCTTCGAGTATATCCCCATAGTGTGGCTTTCTTCCTTAGCCAATTTCCAGTCGGATTAAGGCTTCCTCTTGATCCCTTTATCTGTGAATTTCTTGACCATACGAACTCTGTCCCTCTCGATCTACCCTAAAATACGGTGTTGATGCTCGTCACCTTTGCGGTTATCTGCCGATCGGTGTGCATTGAGCCGTCTGTTACACTTCTATCAAAATTTTATGTTTTTTATTTGTCGAAGATCCATTTTCACCTGACTGCGCGAGCAAACCCAGCCGAGGTGAGACTGATTGCTACCACCGAAACAAGGTTCGTGATTGGTAAAAGAGGGTTATTATGGTTGAGTGCGTGTCGGGGTGGCAGTTTCCTTGCCCTACAGGGCTACCTAAAAGACTTAACCCCCTTGAGCTTACTAAGGATGTGGATGCTGCTGTTGATCGCTTATGAAGGTTGGTTGGATTTCAAATTTCGAAGGATAAGGAGGGGAATGATTGCTTTTTTCAAGTGCATGGCGATCGCCCGGTTGTGAATCAACCCAGGAGGTTTTATTTCCGAGATGACTGCCCTCATTGCTCGGATGGATCTGTGTGTTTTCTGCTAGATAACAATGGTCTGATTTTATTTTTATTTTCCTATACTTCTATGTCTTGCAAATGCAGGGAATGTGCGATTAGCGCATCTAAAAATTAAAAGGGCGTAACTGTAAAGAGCAATTTCTTTCATAAGACATAAAAGTACAATAATGAATGTGCAGAGTGGCCGTTAAGTGCATGTCCAATGAGGTAATTAACCAAATTATATATTGCTTTTATCCCTTAGTTTCTCATAAGTCCGCAGAACCCAAATATGATGAGATCTTTTAACATAATTTCAATGTTTAAGAAAAATCTTATACTGCATTGTTGGATGTTTCGGTGTCGGGCTTTGTTGCTTATAGCTGTTTTTTTGAGTTATCACTCGCAATGTTTTTATTTTTCAATCAAATAACCAACAAGCCTTGAGTAGTCCAATCTATACTGCTCCCCTAAACAAATGTTAGTTTCTAGGAGAGGCAAGTTGCATATGCTGTTAACACAATGATATTCTTCTCCCTCATATTCAATTTTAAAATTCACCTCAATATAAATTACACTGTAAGACGTAAAAACTAATATTGCCGATATGAAATGATTTAACTCTAGTTGACCCAAAAGAGACTTCAGTCGTATCGAAATGGAAAAACCACTTGAGCATGAGAAAGAAAAGTTTGGAAAATACCTCGTCAGTTTCCTCTTTTATCTCGTCTCCTATCAGCCCACCACCATAAGCATTACAGTTACCTATTCTTGATAGCATCAACACTGAGTTTCCATTGCGTATCTTTGCCAATAACTCAAAATAACAGTCTTTACAATAAGATCCAAGTTTCAAAGAGTATGAAAGATGTAAAATGACAAAGCAAAAAGTCCCTCCAAAACCTTGGATTCTTGTTTGACTTACCATCCCTGATCTCGTTGAATTTCTTCGTGTATGCAACTTTTTTACTGTCAGCAGCCGAAAAATCCCCATTCATTGCTACTTCTAATTTTGTTCCTGCAACCTCCCTGCTACTAGATCTTTTGGATCTTTATTAGCACCATCTTTGAGCCCCTTTGAGCATGCCGTACATTCTTTCCACCGTCCCTTCTTCACCTTCGTTATTGGGAGATCCAGCTTCAACCATGTTGGTCGTGGAATTGATTTGAAGTGGGTAAGTGGTCAAATGCAAGAACAAATAGTTCATGTAGACAACTTCCGGCCATGAAATTAACATTTTTTTGGGGGAGGTCTATATTGGACTCTGCTTGAAGTATGTTTAAAAAACTAATGAGCGACGAACTTGAAAAAGCAGCAATAGGTGAGTATCATTTCTTTGTTTTTGTATTTGCCTGCAAATATCAACAGTGTTTGAGATGTGTGCATGTAAAAGTTACCTCCAAAAAGTGCATAATTTGTTTGAAGTTTTTCATATTATTGTTTCTGGCTAGAAAATGGGTTTATGGTTATAAGAAGTGGCAATTAATAACACTCGTATATTCATGCTATATGGATGGAAATGTAATAAGTTCAATTTGATATGGGATTTTTGCATTTTAGGCCCCAATATTTTCGTGGAAAGGCGAAAAGGACCCCCACGTTTGAGTAATTGCCGTTTGGGCCCTATGATATTAATTTTGTTGCGAAATAGGCCA
>JAOWAN010059470.1:0-12500 GCA_028566635.1 Lobelia cardinalis
TAATTTTAATAAATTTACTAAAGAATTAGGTATTTAATTAAAATTTAATTGTGTAACCTTTAATTACATTTAGGCCCTTTAGTTTACCTAGTTAGAAAAAGATGAAAACATCCATAAAAAATTAGATTTCATGCATGTTAGTCCTTATTGTTAGTTTTTCTAACGAATCCGTCAAAAAAAAAAAACCCATTTCGAAACAAAAATGGAACATTAGGGCCTATTTCGAAATTTCTAGAACCTGGGGATCTGTTTCGAAACTCCACGAAAACTTTGAGGCCTAAAATGAGATTAACCCTATAAATTTCCATTCCTCATGAATGCAATTCACTACAAAAATGAACCAAACATGCCAAAAAATTTTATCAAAGAGAATTGTACGTTCCATTCTTCCACTTCCCATCCAACCAAACAGCCCTAAGTATAATTTATTGATTACAGGAGGACTCCTTATTGAAAGTTTGAAAAGTGAAGGGGGAAAGCAAAGCACATCATCCTAAATAGAGTAGAGGAAAATGATCAAATACAAACCATAAATATCGTACAAACGTACAAACTGTTGTATCTTAGTATTTTTTAATTGTATATTCGTTAATTTTGTTGTATCTTAATGTTTTTGTTGTATCTTAATAAGACTCCGTTGTATGTTATTACGTTTTTGTTGTATCTTCGCATTTTAATTAGTTTGTTGTATATTTACTAATATGTTGTATCTTAGTATATTTTTGTTGTATCTTAGTTGATTTTCTTGAAAAATTTCTTGTATTGGATCTTTATTTTACAAAATACGGACATATAACTAACATACAACAAAAATGTACTAAGATACAACTGGTTCGTACGGTTTGTACGAAAACGTGGTTTGTAGTGGAATAAGCCCCATAGAGTAGATATATATACTTCCTAAAACCAAAACCCTACTTGGTCACTTCATAATTCCCTTCGATTTTTTAATTTGTTCGAGTGGGGTTTTTTCATCCTGGGCACTTAATCCTGTTAGACGGCTACATTTATTGACCCTTAAACCTAGCTACTAGTTGAACTTGACAGAACTTTCCCGCGGTCTATTCCTTGCCCGCTTTCCATACTTAATTTGCTAACCTACCCCGTTAATCGTTGAGCTCAATCTGTTATGGAGTGCATTTCATACATCCTAACTGTTTTTGCGATCAAGAAACTTTCATCATGTCACTTGCATAAGCCACATGAATATCCAAGTCTGTTACAGAGCACATTTTGGTATATTGACTATGTTCAAAGCAAACCAAATAGCCTTCCGCCCGAAAACTAGCAGCAGGGCACAATGCCAGTTTTCCGGGGGTCCAAATAACATAATTCCCAACATTGCTTGTTCATCTAAACTCTAAAGACAAGTAGGTCCTGAATAGATGGGGAGCAGCTGGCTCTAGCGCCTCTTTCACCCTCCAATGCATCCTGAATTATCTTGGTTACAGACTACAATAACCAAGTTTTCTTCTTCTTCCTATTGCCCCATCTTATATCGGACAAAGAGCTGAACTTTGTCCTTTATTTTCATACTATTCTTCCAGGTCCAGAGCAAGTAGAGGGACATTTTCCTCTACATATACTCTTACCTTGTAACTTATGCTCATGACACCACATGATCTACAGTGTATATTCTTAGGCCGTAAATCATGAGAGAGATGTCTCATTGTAGATGTAATATTAATTCATTTTACTCTCCATGGCACATTCTCCTACCATCTTATTGGATCTGCCATCAGTTTGCTCTAACATTCTTAAGCTAGATTTGTTGGTCCTGCAGGATTTCTCTGTCTTGTTCTTGTTCTTTTTGTTAATTATCATATTTTATTTTCTTTTTTTAATTTTATTTTGTAATTGACAGATGGGTGGAAAAAAGAGAAGATGTCCAGAAAGGATCCAAATTCATCGGTTCCAAATCAAATGCCGGCGATGAAGCATTGCCCAAAATAGATATTGATATGAAACTCGCAACACGTATTCTTGAAGATGAATCTCGTAGACGTAGGATTTAATGTTGTCTGCTCACCCCTGTCACTTGAGTTTGCACTACACATGATTGCTGCAGGTTCAAAAGGCAAGACTTTATCACAGATTTTGGACTTTATTGGTGTAAAATTAGACAGCACATTAAACTTGATGGAGGCTCTGAACTTGAAGTCTCGCAGCATTATGAGTATTGCATCATCTGACATCTCTAACAAGGAGCTGGAATTGTCATTTACGAATGGACTTTGGCTGGATCAACAATACAAACTGAAGCCCTCATATAAAGAGCTTATGAACGGTATCTACAAGGCTAAAGCCGAAAGTGTTGATTTTCTGAACCAGGTAATCATATATATCTAGGAATTTGCTATCATACACTTTGGAAAGCCTATGATTTGATTGTACACTTACATTGATGTGAATATAACATTTTGTTTTTGAAGGCTGATCAAATAATTGATGATGTGAATTCTTGGGTGGCTGAGAACACGAATGGTCTCATTAAGGATATTCTCGCTAAAGGATCTCTAGACCCGGATGTAATGCTCATCCTTGTGAATGCACTCTACTTTAGAGGATGTTGGGATGGCGGTAGTAAACTAGACACAAAAATGACCAAAGAGAAATACTTCCACCTTCTGGATGGAAGCAAAGTTTCAGCACCCTTCATGACAAGGTTTTCACCCCGTTACCTATTTCAAGCTTTCAATGATTTCAAAGTTCTTCAGTTAAACTACCGTAGAGAAAAACATGATCCGAGAGGATTCTGTATGCGCATCTTACTGCCAAACAAGAGAGATGGACTGCCAAAACTGCTCAACAAGTGCATTTCAGATACAGGCTTCTTGCACCAAGACTTTGGACTACAGAATGAAGAGTTCAGTCTTCTGTGGATACCAAAATTCGAGTTCATCTACAGGCTTGAAGATGTTTCTGGTATGATGAAGGATTTGGGACTAACAATGCCGTTCAGACAAGATTGTGAAGATTTAACAGAGATGGTAGAAAACAATTCCCACTTTCGTAATTTGAGTGTGTGTAGGATACTTCATAAAGCTACAATTGTCGTCGATGAGTCGGGTACCAAGGCTGCCGCGGTCACAGAAGTTCAAGGACATATGGGTTGCAGTTTGTACGAACAACCAAAGATGACATTTGTAGCGGACCATCCTTTCATTTTCATGATAAAGGAACTGAGGACTGGTGCAATATTTTTCTTTGGAGCTGTGTTCAATCCCCTGCAAGACGAGAATAATATTAATTCACCTGCAGCAATGGCACCAAAGGAGCATCACTTTTGCAATTTTCTTTAACCTAACAGTTTTATTAGATTACTGTTAGCAATCCCACTTTGTTTATCTCTACAAGTTCTTATTTCATTGGTCTTATAATTTTCTATTTGGAAGATTTTTGCTCTAATTTTTTATTTTTGGAGTTTTCTCTCTAATTTGTTCCATACTTTTATTTATATATATCTCCCTTCAAGTTTTACTATAATTATTACAAAAGTCATTAATTCAAACCAAAAGCATTTCTAGGCACACCTCGAATATTTCATTAGCACTTCCTCAGTTAAAAGATGGGTGTTAAATCTTCTTTTCGAACTACCAGAATCATCCGTGCAACTGATGAATGTATATGTTTTAGTGATCGCCTCTAGAAGCACCACACCACCTTCGAGCAGTTTCAGTATCTTTAGCCAACTTTTGTCAGTGTTCCATATCGAGCCACCCCCTCGTTCAAACACAGCCATATGAAGCCAATCTAATGCAAATTTTCAGCTTATACAACTTAAAGGAGAAATGTATCAGAATTCAGGAAACATCCTCAAAGATGAGGCCTTAAAATATAAAGGGACATCAAACATGATGTAGGAAACTCAATATTGAAACTTCAGGCCCGAAAATTTGGTGTTCATATCTAAGTGTTTAAATACTTTACAACAGCAAGTAACACACCCCTAAGTTTCAAAGCCAAAACTGAGGCTCAAAACCCATTATACACTACATTTCGACTTTAGCTTGAAGGTGATGCTTTTTGTAAGCTTCTCCACATGGCCGCCCCATCCGGGTGTATATCAACGAAATATCTTCCAAAACGAGCATCTGAGCAAGCAAGTAATGTGCTCAATGATAGATTGGGCTTTGCTGTACCTCTCTCCTGTAGCCACACATACATAGAAAATCTGAGATTTATTCTTTGCAAATCATAACCTAAGTACGAGGGAAACGCTGCAATAGACTCCACTGGATAACCTAACCTGTTCTTCAAATAGTCTAACTTTTTCTCAAGCACCTCTTTGCTCTGGCTTACGATGTTTGGCATTTGTTTAACCATGCTGGAAACAACATCACAATCAAGTCCAGCTTGTACCAGACAATCAAATCTTTCTTGCAACTGGTCCCCCCTGCCCCGAAACTTCTTGAAGGCTTTGGTCATCTCGTCCGAGTTTTCCACATAACCTAATCTTAACAAGAAAGCTGTTTTCTCCAAGAACAAAGTAGACTTCTGAATAGTTCCCTTCTCCATCATGTTAGTATCCGATTTAGAAGCAAAAGTGATCCTCTTCAGATGATCATTCTTTATTGTATCTGATCTAGATGCCAAAGTGATCAACTTCAGAGGATCATTCTTTATAATTTGACACAAAGCATCCTGTTCAACCTTTAGAATTCTTTTGACAGTCTTTGATCCTTTCAGAGAATGAGAACCAAGAACATCAACTTGTTTTTCCACAATAGTGGCAATAATTCCCGTCTCCATCCCTATCTCAAACAGGAAACGCACTGCACCCAATAGATTTTGTATGTAAGTGGTAAACAAAATTTGAGGGTGCTTTAACAACATTGCAAAGATTTGACTCATAGTAAGCCCTAGCTTGAGCAATTGACCAACCAATACATGTTTCTGTTTCCCCACTTCATCCAATAGTAATGCAGGAAACCTCTTGAACAAAGTCCCCATTTGTTTCTTACTATAACCCAGTCGGCCAAAAAATTCCATCGTTTCAGCCATTCGACCCCAATCGTAATCGGCTTTGTCAGATAAAAACCTTAAAAGACAATGTGTTCCAAACCCAAGTCCTTTAAGCTTTTCAAGAACCCCAACATTGTCAACACCACTAATCAACAGCGAAGGCCAGCAACTTACCAGCTCAATAACTGTTGACTTACTGAAACCTAACTCCTCATAAGCCTTGAGTTTCATGGGCAATATACTATAATGATACCCAAAAATCTCCTTTACTTCCTTGTACATCTTCCCAATCTTATGCCGCGGAATCCCATACGTGCAAAGAGCATTATAGTTCTCTAGCAATGCAATGTCATCGCTCAAAAACATCAAATTCCTTGGAAGGAGCGGCGCCAACTCGTTTGAACTCAGTCCTAAACTTTCCAAGAAAGGTTCAAACTCATTAACGGGGTTGAACCGGAAGTATCTAGACAATGCCCGCCTCAAATCTTGTTTGTCGTCCAGCTCGGACAGAACTTTCTCAAGAAAATGTGGGGAGTTCTTGCTAATGTACTCAGCCTCCGAATATAGGAAGCCTCTAGTACTGAGCAAGTAATCAAATAGCGCGCTTTGAGCTTCTGTTCTGGCAACCCGCGAAATTCGGTTTGCAGCTAGAGAAGATGCCGAGGACCGAGTAGAAATGCAAAAGCTTCTTCGGCTTCTTGTCGATATATAGGAAGGGTGCCCACGCACCACAGAGACATTTTCACAAACACGTAGAGTGCATAACGAGTATTGGAGTTGTGAAACCAACTTTGGGTCCGAAAACACCCTTTCACGTATACCCCGAGATAGCATGACTAAAATCAAATGTGGTTAATGTATTGGGGGGATTTACTGAGACGCGGAACCCAGGCGTGTGTGTGTGTGTTTGTGTGTGACCCGTGAGTGTGCGTGTGTGTGTGTGAGAGAGAGAGAGAGAGAGAGAGAGAGAGAGAGAGAGAGAGAGAGAGCAAAACCCTGCTAAAAGCCTTGGGTAATTTGTAGACTCATGGGAGGCGGCCTCATTTTCGTTTGTTTTGATAAAAATGAATCTTTTCATTGAACTATCTCACGTAGAAAGTTTATTTTTAGATTATTTTTTTTTCAAATTTAAACTGCTATTTAATTAAAATAAGTGTATAATTTTCAATGAATATTTTATTTATTCTGAATTTTTCATCATTTTAAGAATATTAAGAAAATCATACTACATGGTAAAATTGCAAGAAGAGAATTTTTTAGGAACATAAGCCAAAAAAAAAAATGACACTACAATGGAGGGAATGCATTTTAGAGAGGAGCTATTTTCACCCTTAATTTTCCACTTTTTAAAATAATATAAAATTTTGCTTATATGATAATGTTTGGTGATAAGTTTGCACCTAGTTAGTGCTAAAGGGTTAAACAATAAATAACAATGCATTAATTACATTTATAATTGTGTCCCTAATATATATACACTAACTATTACTCGTTCACAGTCGGAGCAGAAAAAGAACGAACGCTTAGGCTGGATCGAAAATGCTAAAAGAGATGTCGGAACACACCCTTAGTGAAGATATCGACATATCGATAGTTTGGAGGAATATGTAAAACACGAACGTGTCTCAATCGCACCATCTCTCAAATAAAATGCAAATCAATCCCCACATACATGCTTCGTCCTCTGATGTTGAATAAGAATACCAGAGAGATAAACTGTACTACCATTATCACAGTATAATAATGTAGCATGGGAAGGGGAACGCGAAGCTCCAAAAGAAGATTTCAGACCCAACTAATTTCAGCAACAACATTCGCTACACCAGGATAGTCGGTCTCAGCACTAGAACAGGATACCGTGGCCTAACGCTTAGACGACCAACTAAGCAAATTATCACCCAAAAGAGTACAATGTGTGTCTGGCCAATCGACATCAGTATATGCAGTGAGCCCGATGACAACTGTAGCAGAAATACGAAACAAATGATCAAGCGTTCCACAAACATAATGTAAAATTCATTTTGACGTATGAAGGTGAGGCTCACGGGGGTCATGCATAAACATCATTCATGTTGAACTGCAAAGGACAGTTCAGGGTGAGTAAACGGAAGATAATATCACCTGCCAGACTTATGATACAAAGTAAGATCAGCTACCGGTGGGCCAGGACCTGCAGAGAGCTTGGCACTCGTCTCAACCGGTGTAGAATAGACTTACAAGCCGATATAGAGGCACAAGAATCTCAAGAGCATACTAACGTTGTGACAGAAATAGTCCATAGGAATCTTGCATAACTGCTACACCCAGAAAATGATGGAGAGGGCCAAGATCAGACATAGCAAACTCAAACGTTGTGAAATTATCTGCCGCAGGAGATCAGGAAACGATCCGGTAATAATCATATCATCTACGTACAAAATTAGATAAACAACATCGGAATCTCGGTAATACACGAACATGGATTCATCACAAGTACAGAAAAAAAAAAAACCAACATTGTTTGTGAGAAAATTCGCAAATCGCTGGAACCAAGCTCGAGGTGCCTGCTTTAGGCCATATAAAGACTTCCGTAGTAGACAAACATAATCAGGGTGATGAGGATCTCGATAACCAGGCGGTTGATGCATGTAAACTGTTTCCTTTATATCCCCATAAAGAAACGGGTTCTTAACATCAAGCTGACGAATAGGCCGGGAGCGAGAGACATCAAGAGTTAACACAGTTCGTATGGAGGCTGGCTTGATAATCGAACTAAATGTTTCCTGACAATCTACACCCACCGGCTCAGACTTACCATTAGCTACCAATCGTGAGTTATACCATTGTATGCTCCGACAGCCCAAAACTTATGCCGAAAGAGCCAAAGTGACCGTCAAATATTAGCTCCAGCAAGCGGGGCACTAAATCTCTGGTATGGTTCTTCACCATAGCACCATACTCATCATCCATAGCAGTTTTTTAATGCAGGTTCGGGAAAGCGGTCATGTAGGACTTAGGCAAGGGAGAGATATTGTTAGACTTTTAAGCATATAAAGTGAGACGATTTATTGGTTTGGTGATGCTGTGTTAGGAGCGGGTGGTCATTTATAGTGAGTGTGTCAGAGGTAACGGGGATGAGGGCTCAGCAGAGGAATGGGCATGTGACAACGAAAAGTGACATGACAAGAGATGTGGACACGACCAGAGGAGAACTAGGTCCATGCACCTACAACCACGATGATTCAGAGGAAAACAAAGGAACAAACATCGAGTAGACCTTTGGGCTAGTTCATGGGGAGCAGTGGCAGAGAGATTTGGATAGCACAGACACCCAAAAGTACGTATATAATCATAGCTACGAGTGCGATGATAGAGTACATTAGTGGGATTATTGTTTTGAAGGACTTTAGTGGGAAGATTATTGTGCAAGTAGACTGTCATGGATAGGGACTCAACCTAAAAGCTAGAAGGAAGTGAAGAATGAGAAAGGAGAGTGTGAGTCATATCATTTAAGCGACGGATCATCCGCTCTGCTTTGCCGTTTCGAGGGAAGTTTGTGGACAAGCAAAGCGGAAAACAAGAACATGTTGAGTGGCATATTAATGAAAAGATCCATTATCAAAGTCATCCCCAGATCTCATTGAAAATCAATGGTCCTGTTAAATTGAGTTTGAACATAACCGATGAATTGCTTCAACTTGATAAATACATCAGACTTATTGTTGAGGGGGTAAACACATAAAAAATGAGAGAAATCATCACGCAACAATAATTAGTATTTATAATGAGATTTGTTCAAAATAGGAGAAGTCAGTAAATCACTATGAATAATGTCAAAAAGAGCTATAGTGCTTGAAGATGACACATAAAATGGCAACCGAATATGTTTACCAACTTGATAGGTATGACATAAATTGGATTGGAGATCTTTATTACAACATAAATTTATGACACCTAAGATACTTTAAGACACGACTCCAGAGATGACCTGGTTGTGTCACACCAGTTAAGGAAGAACTACAAGAGATTAACAGGTAAAGTTGGACCGATTCGGTTGGACTGGATACATATCCCCCGAACTATTGCTCCTCAATAACAACATCCCGGAATGAAGATCCTTCACAGAAAAACCATCAGGTTCAAATTCAATAGACACTTTATCATCAATAGTAAATTGATGGACCGATACAAGATTTTTGACATTGTTCAAGTGAAAAAGGTGGGGTTGCAGAACCAATAGTCTGATGTCCAGAACCACGCACTAGAATACTCGTACCATTTCTAACAAGCATATTTGAAACAGTGCTAGATGAAGAGACAGATGAGAGCATACCTGAATGTGACGTAAGGTGAGAGGTAGCTCAGAGTTCATGTACCAATGTTGATCCGAGTGTTCATAGTCATGCCATTAAACATCTGCTGAATATCGGTAGGCTGATAATTTGATGAAGTAGCAGCGTAAACCTGCTGATGTGGATAGGTGGGAGTCAGCCCCAACACATATGGGGAACGAGTAGCTTGAACTGGGTAGAGGCAGGGTGGTGGCGAAGGGCCCCATGGCTAGATCTGCTGAACTACCGGTTGCTGGATACCAAACCCACGAACCTTAGACTTCTGTTGGCTGGATGGATTTTCGATTACCACCACGACCATTGCAGCGCTTGTTCCTTCCACGACCCCCACCTCCGTCGCGTCAACTTTTCGGAGTAGTAAGTGGTCTGGAAGGCAGATGGGCCAAAGAAACTAGTACGACAGATGAGACAGGAGGTGCAGAGCCATTAATATGGCCTTCTTCCTGCCGAAGCACAGAGAGAGCCGATAAGTAAGAAGGCATCGGATTTTGTTGGCGGATGATGGTAGCGATAGTGTTGTATGCACTTAGTAATCCATTGGTGAGTTGGAAAATCAATCTGCTATCAAACACTATAAATCCCACATTACCAAGTTTCTCAGCCAGAGTCTTTAAGCGATTGCAATAGTTATCGAGAGATGCACCAATCGCACTGTCGCAGGTGCTAAAAAGAAAAAGTAATAATACCTACTTACTACTAATAATACTACGAACTAAATTAATGTAGATAATGATAAATAGAATGTCGATCCACTGAAGACTTGAATTAAATAGATTAACTAATTAACAATATTTTGTGAAAAGTGAGTTGAATAAATTGAAAAGGTGTTTACTATTAGTAAAACGAAATTCACGATTGAGAGATATCTAGGAGACAGGAATCAATCATTACTTCTGATTATACTAATTTCCTTTCTATATTGGTTCTGTTCTTACGTACGGCTGGCTGTTGATTAGCAATGTACTTGATCTTCGGATATGAAGATACACTGCCAGTGTTCTCTAATTTCGCTAATCACTTAAGGCCATGGTCCCAGTCGATGCACAGAAAACCCTTGAAGCACGTGTTAACTAAGACAACCCTAATTCTTCTTACTTGCTTTTGCCGCAAAGCAAGAAAAACTGGAGAATTGTAATCAAGCTATTGTATGAAATCCTTTTTCACAGACATAACATACAATTCATAATCATTCTTCGAATTAAGAATTTGCAACTACTTAGTTAAAAGAAGCACATCAAAATGATTACAATATCAATAAGAACAAGAACAAAATTGGAAGTATTATTATCAAAACATAATCAGATAGTAAGATTTACCTCCAACTCCTAGAAGGTGGAGTTTAGCTCATAGCTTTGCTAAGAATAAACCCTAGAATCTTAATGTATATAAAATAATCTCCTTGAATGAATGTTAACCCTAAACTGGATAAAAATACGTTTATAGACTGCCAGAAAGCCTTTACAAGAAAGCCCAAAAACCCTAAAACAGCAACAGGAGAACATCCTCGGCTTTGCGTAGGCACGATCGTGCCTGCACGCTTTTCAATGCCGATTCTGATTTAGCCCTTGGTCTTTGGTCTCTTGCCAGAATAGCTCTTTTTCGCTCTAAAAGAGTTTATTTCTCCTACTTTGATGTTTTCCACTCGAAATTCTTGTAATGTACAAAACTAAACATACCAAGCGTAAATCATACGTAATTACATCAAATAATCGTAGAAATAGCACTAAAATATAGGTCTATTTGAGTGGTATCATGCACCATGTTCAAGACACAAAGATACAAACTGAACCTCTCTAGCAGATTGTTTCGACTTCACATTAGCAAGAGCTAGGTCATCAGTTAAGGTATAATAGATCCAGGAGGTACAACTTGATTAACAGTTGTCCATACATGATCATCCGTAGGAGTGGTATTCGTGGGGGCATCAAGGTGATCCAAGGAATCATAGGAATCAATAGTAAGATGAAAGAAAGTAGTCCAATGATAGTACTGTACCTTTTTGTTGCTAAGGGTGAACCGAACCTTTTGATTGATGTTAATCATTGTGAACACCGGATGCAAAGGATCTTTGGTGAAAGAGGAAGAACTCTCGTTGAGTGCAGCATTGCCGGCTATGACGGGAGGATGAAGGAGGCTCGATTTTGCTGCAGCAGTGAAAGCAAGGAGCAGGGAAAGATGGGAAGAAGAAGAAATTTTAGGTTTTCAGATAAAACCTAGCTCTGATATCATGCTAGATTGTGAAAGAGTTCTTAATTTGGCTCATCATTGTATTGAGTATATATAGTGTGGATACAAGGGGCTAAATAATAAATAACAACTCATGAACTAAATTACAGTTATGTCCTTAATATATACACTAACTATTAGTTAGGTCTTCTTTGCGTAAAAATTGTGTGATGCAGGGTGTGCCATCAACTTTCAACTGAAAGTTGGAAAGTTCAATCAGATTATGACGGTAAATTAAGCACCAATTGACACGAAAGCTCCTTACAGGCTATGAATTCACATTTAAAGTGATATAAATTGCTCAATCGAATACCAGATCTACATTCTTAACTAGGCCGGTAAATTAGCCAAGTGAAATCGAATTATTGCGAGCTCGAATCAAACTCATCAATTTTTAAGTCAAAATTTTACGGGTTCGAGTTGAACCTCAAACTGGTGGGTTCTGCTTGATTCATAACTAGATCATGAGACAGTCTTCGCAAGCTTTGAAGAGCCAATGCATTAACGGCCTTTAACAGGTCATGACGAGTCTTTGTAAGCCTTTAGGAGCCTTGACGAGTTTAGACCAACAGAGAAATTGACTTTTTGATGAGATAATAGATGTTCCGTCTAGTCTATATTTTTCTATTTCTTTTCTAACAGTGTTTAAAATAGAGAACCTTTTTTTCTGTATGACTCGATAGTATTTCATTTCAATTCCTTCCCGATACCTCTCAAGGAAAGAAGAATTTCGCGAGGTAGCCATTGAACAGTTGGAAAAAGCCCGGGCCAGGTTCTATGCGGAGGAATAAAATCAAATTGTCTTTTGGAAAAACATCGGCAGAAAAAACCGAATGTGAGCCCTTTGAAACAGCAGAAAATGCTTTTATCCTTTCGACTTTGAACTTGTAACGACCCGAGTTCGAAAACTCGGTCCGCTACCTAGCCCACCAACTGGCCCGCACCTAGCGCCGCATCTTGGGTCAACGGCCCATCACA
>JAOWAN010059480.1:0-12495 GCA_028566635.1 Lobelia cardinalis
GTGGTGATGCTGACCTCCTTCATCTCTGGTTGGCTGCTCGTAAATACCGGCTTCCTTTATTGATTCTATTAATTTGTACCCTCTTTTCTTGAGGCGGAACTTGGGTTCATTTTACTGCCCACTTAATTTTTTTGCCTTCTTGTTCTTGTCTATTGTTTTCAGAGGGAGACATATCCTGACTATATAACTTTGTGATTCTCATTTGATGGAGCTCCTTTAGATTTCCTCTATGCTTCTGTTAGTGTAGATGCCATACTAAAGTAGTTAATTTGATTATAACCCCCAAAAAACAATTAAAAATTATCTAAATGTTGGTGGTTGTTCAAGAGAGCATGCATCATATGAGGATGGATCATCTTTTGCCATCCAATGAATGATTAGAGTTTCAATTGAAGGGTAGTACATGCATAGTTGCTAAGGTGCACTTTCCCATTTCCCACCTTTCCTGAGCACCACAGAGCACTTTCTTCTACCAGAATTGTAAGTGAAAACTACAAATTATTGTTAATAAAACACATTCTTAAGTGGGTTAATGAGATTTAATTAAGGTTGGGGGGGGGTATGGCTTACTGAAGAAATCAGAGTGAGGTATTCAGTCACTTGACCTTATCATGGTCTGTCTTCAAAGTTATTTTTTCCTTTTTGTGTGTGTGTTTTCTGATCTTTTTCTTCATTTAAACTTTCTCTCGCTTTGGTTTCATCATCATCTCTCTCTCTCTCTCTCTCTCTCTCTCTCTCTGATCAAGGAGAATTTTAACAAAAACACCCACTATCACTTGTTTCAAGGAAGAAAAAGATTACAAAAAATATAATTACATTACACCCATTGTCAGTATTCTCTTTTTCTAGTCGGCTGTCAAAGTCTCAAAGTGGAATTTTTTATTGTTCTTCAGGTGGTATGAATGGCTCTATAGCCTATGAACTTGATCGACCTGAAAATGGGGGTCTTAGAAAACCAATAAAGGCATGCTCCCTTTCTTCATATATCTTATTTTTCCTTATCATTTTCTGCTGAGCAAGTGTTCTGTTGATCCATGTACATATTATTATTATGCATATTTCATTTCAAATTTCTGCCAGAGGGATGAACTATTACAATTGTCAGACAGATTAACTCCTGGATAGGCATTATCTTGTAGGTGCTTGAGAAAGCAAAAACTGCAGTGGATATGATAAAACAGGGTAATTATTATGTGAAGTGAAACTTTGAACAACTCTCAGTTTCAGTGTGTTTGACAGAACCTTACAATTATTTGTCCCATTTTTTATCATGGGCTGATATAATCGCTGGGCTGGAGCTGAAGCAGTTTCTTTGTGCGGAGGTCCAAGTATCCCGATTCAGTTAGGCAGAACAGATTCCATGTAAGGAACTTACTCTTGCCACAAAGCTTCGTAAAATGAGGCCAGGTGCACTCAATCTTGGTTGAAATTGGTAGATTTAGAATTTATGGTGCAGAAGTCTCCGAATTTGAACTTTCTGTTAAGCATTCTTTAATATATACATATTATTAGTCAATGCATGTGAAGATCTAATGCTCTTATTTGCACGTTAGCTACTAAAGAACCCTGTGTCGAACTTTCAGGTTATATTTTGTCTTACAGGGAGCCAGATCCTGAAGGTAAACTTCCTAAAGAATCATTGGATGCTTCGGGTCTGAAACAGAGGTTTCAAAGAAAAGGCTTCTCGTAAGTTTAAGCTACAGTGATGCTATACTTCAGTTTCTGTAGGACTTGTCTTATACAAAGAGTTTTTTTTTTTTTTATCCGGCATCCATAAGACAATGACAAAAACGCTTGTATCAACATTTTTGAGGTCATTGAACATATCTGTTCTTGTGTGTGTGTGTTTGTGTGTTCTATGTTCTTGCTTTATTTTAGAGACAAATGATCAACTTTAAAAAAGAAAAGGTCACACTGAATCTTGTTTAGAAGAGCAAACAATGTAGTTTATCATGCCAGACCTAGTTGATTTAGATAGTATTCAATTATTAGTGTTGGAGTGTGGTATTGGATCAAAACTCAAAAGCCCTACCATCCCGTCGGCAGCTCACATGTATCCCCTATTATTTTGGTGGTTTTTAGTAACCCATAGTTGCAAAAGTTGGAGATTAGCTTACATTTTAGATCTAATTACATTTTAAACCATTGAACTGTTGTTAAGGGTACAAAAAACCTATTATCCTATTTTTATCCATATTAAACACATTAATGCTTGAACGAAGGTCCATAAAACCCTAGTCAATTAAGTGGGTTTAAGCTTGATGAATTTTAGTTCTAGATGTAGATGTAGAGATAGGAGAAAGAAGAGAGATAAGGGATGGGCGTTGATCTATCTTTGAAAAAGATGGGGTGGAGACTATTGCAATCAGGTGTAGACGGTTGCAATGGTGGTGGCCGTTTGTAGGTGGAGACCGGAGCTGATGGTGGATTGAGTTGTGGTGAGGATTAGTCAATAGGTAGAAATGGAAGTGGTAGTGGTGGCAGTGGTGGAAGGTGACCATGGCATGGGGGAGAAATCTGGTGGGTTGGTGTTGTGGGGAACGTAGTGGCGGCGGCGGTGGAGGATAAGTAATTATGTTGGTTGAGGAGAGGAGACGGTGGGAGTAGGGGACTAACAGGAAGATAGGCAAGGGGAATCTAATGAACATTTTTTTAAATTGATCTTTAACCCCTCATGTATTGTATAACATGAGAAGTCATGTGATGAGAGAACCCTTAATCGATGAATGATTAAAAATCCTTTCTTCAACGTAAACGTAGGAACGTTGATTGATAAGGTCAGATGAGCGGCTAATCAACCCAACAAACGCAATTGTTTGAAGAACCGAAAAGATAAAAGAATGAATGCTATTAAACCCGTAGGTCTTAATTAACCTAAGAACTCAATAGTGGAATAAATTGCTCAAGAACATAATTCAAGAACAAAGAATTCGAACAAAACCCAAACGGTTTTAAGGAACAAAGCAAAAGCTTTAAGTCAATTCTTAAACTCGACAATTGATGATTTTATGAATACAATAGAGGCCTTTATATAGGCTACAAAATTGAATTCCTAAATTAACTTGGAATATGAAACTAGTAACTAGTAAATCCTAATAGGAAAAAAAAACAAATACAATTCAAACTAGGAAACAAAATAACGACTAAATCTGGGAAACCAAATAGGAAACTAAGTAAATAGTTAAACCTTTAGCGGCTAGGATTTAGAATTAGAAGACTAAACTAATCCTTCGCGAAAAAGGACTCATGCCGAGCTTGCCGAGCATTAAGCTGGTCGCCGTTATCCTAGAAAGTTGCTCGCAAATTATGCCTCGCTAGTTCCTTGCTCGCCAACCGTGCACAAGGACACAATCCGTTCTTCATTTTGCTTGCCAGTTTCCTCCCATGTTGTGCTCTCCACTAGCTCGCCGAACCCATTAACCAACTTCCTCGCCTTTGACCTTGTGATCGGACTTTGCAACCTTTATGAGGTCGCTGATGGCCTTGACGACCACTCATCATCCTCCCCTCTTCAAAAGGATTTGACCTTAAATCTAAAATGTCGTATAGAGATAGATCGGCCACATTAAACGTCGCACTTACACCATATTCTCCTGGCAGATCGACTTTGTATGCATTGTCGTTTATTTTCTCCAACACTTCGAACTGTCCATCACCTCGCCACTGCAACTTGCTTTTCCTTTGATTAGGAAACCTTTCCTTTCTGAAGTGTACCCAAACAAAGTTGCTTGGCTTGAACATCACTTTGCGTCGACCTTTATTAGCGAACATTTTGTTCTTCTCGCCCACCTTTATCATGGTTGCCTTCGCTTCTTCATGCATTTTCCTTGCTAGCTCTACCTTTGTCTTTCCATCCAAACTTGCTCGCTCCTTCACTGGTATTGGTAACAAATTCACTGGTGTAGTTGAATTGTAACCATAAACAAGCTCGAACGGTGAATACCCCGTCGACCTGCGCTCAGCTCGATTGTAAGTAAACTCAACAAATGGCAAACATTTTTCCCATGACTTGAGGTTTTGGCCAACCACTGCTCGCAATAACTGCCCAAGCACTCTGTTCACTACCTCAGTCTGCCCACCTGATGAGAGAACTCTTAATCGATGAATGATTAAAAACCCTTTCTTCAACGGAAACGTAGGAACGTTGATTGATAAGGTAAGATGAGCGGCTAATCAACCCAATAAACGCAATTGTTTGAAGAGTCGAAAAGATAAATGAATGGATGCTATTAAACTCCTAGATCTTAATTAACCTAATAACTCAATAGTGGAGTAAATTGGTCAAGAACAAAATTGAAGAACAAAGAATTCGAATAAAACCCAAACGGTTTTAAGGAACAAAGCAAAATCTTTAAGTCGATTCTTAAACTCAATAATTCATGATTTTATGAATACAATAGATGCCTTTATATAGGCTATAAAATTGAATTCCTAAATTAACTTGGAATATGAAACTAGTAACTAGTAAATCCTAATAGGAAAAGAAAACAAATATAATTCAAACTAAGAAACAAAATAACGATTAAATCTTGGAAACCAAATAGGAAACTAAGTAAATAGTTAAACCTTTAGCGGCTAGGATTTAGAATTAGAAGACTAAACTAATCCTTCGCGACTCATGCCGAGCCTGCCGAGCATTACGCTGTTCACCGTCAACCAAGAAAGTTGCTCGCAGATTATGCCTCGCTAGTTCTTTGCTCGCCAACCATGCACAAGGATACAATCCGTTCTTCATTTTGCTTGCTAGTTTCCTCCCATGTTGTGCTCGCCACTAGCTCGCTGAACCCATTAACCAGCTTCCTTGCCTTTGACCTTGTGACCGGACCTTGCAACCTTGATGAGGTCGCTGATGGCCTTAACGACCACTCATCATCATGCCTGAAATTAATTGTTAACACTTTGGTCCTTAGATTTTGACACGTCAGTATTCCACCTTAGCATCTCGTTAAGTTCGTGGAAGGACAAGTAACGGGTTGTGATTTTTGGACCTTTGTTAAAGCATTTGTGTGTTTTATATGGACAATAATACAACAATATGTTTTATCTACTCTTAACAATAGTTTGATGGTTTAAAATGTAATTAGGCCTACATCTTAACATTATATTCAAATTGGCAACCATTTTGAGCATTGGGGAGAAGTTCCCCTCTCCTAGCATGGGGATTCCGAATGAGATGGTAGGTGGCTTCGGCCATCCTTGGTCCTTTTCGTGTATTTGAGGATAGTATTGTTAGGAATAATGGGTTGTAGTATTTTTATTAAGGGTACCTTAGCGTAATTAATGCATGTGATATAAATAGAAAGGTGTAGAAACAGAAGGAAAAAAAGGAGAGATACCAGCGGTTATTAGGAGACTTGTATATGTTTAACATACTATGCCTGACATTGCGTATGCTCTTGGAATGGTGAGCCACTACATGCATGATCCCCGTGTGCCATACATGGATGCAATTTATCGCATCTTGGAATACTTGAAGTCTACACTGGGCACAATGTTTTTGTTCGAAGCACAGAGTCATCTAGATGTTGAAGGGTACACTGAATAAGATTGGGTTGGCTCCTTGGATGATAGGCTATTGTGCCTGTTTTGGAGGGAATTTGGTGGCTTGGAGCAGCAAGAAGCAAGTTGCAGTAGCAAGGTCTAGTGTCGAGGCAAAATATAGAGCTCTGACTCTTGCTGTGAGTGAGCTTGGACTCGGTCTTTACTTGCAGAACAGGATTTTCACTAACTGGTCCTATAAGATTGTTTCGTAATAACAAGGCATCTCTGTTGCCCATGATGCGGTTCAGCATGATCGAATGAAGCACATGGAGATCGATAGACACTTCATCAAGGAAAGATTTCCAACTACCTCATTTGTGTACATTCTGTAAAGGCTAGTGATCAATTAGTTGACGTCTTAACTAAGGGTCTTCGTTGCAAGTCTTTTATTCCCATTATAAGAAAGCTAACCATGAGAAACATATTCTCTACTTCTTGAGGGGGATTGTTGTGAATTATGGGTCTTATTTTGTAGTATTTGTAGTAAGGGAACCTTAGTGTAACTAATGTATGTGATATAAATAAAAAGATGTAGAAATAGAAAGCATAAAAAGATGAATACAAAACGACAGCCTCTTTTTCTCCCACTTCAATTCCTCACTTTATGACTTGACTAAAATTTATGTCCAACAAATGTGGCAATCATATTTTGGTTTCATTCCACATTCATACCCTTTCACATCGATGCTAACTTCTAGAGGATTTGCAGGCATACCTAAAGTCAGCGTTGCTTTTTCCTTTTGTTAGTCACTTTCGATGCAGTGTTAATTATTTTCTTTGGGTTTCGAGAGCTTTTCTTTTTCCTCAATTCTATGCACTTGAAGGTATTTCTTGCAAGTTTACGTGTGAATTTTCTCCCCGGTTGATTCACCTAAATTCAGCAGTGGCCCAGGGTATTCCTTGTTGCTACCTGGTCTAGGGTTCGTTGATGGCAAACCAAACTTTTTTTGGGAAGAATAGTTAGCCTTTAAAGCCCTGCCTTTGTAATTATCAATAAGGGTTGGGTAAGTTCCATTTCCCATCCAACCTTATAATTAAAAATTAAAAAAAGAAACAGTTACAGTAGTCACAAAGTACCACGAGAAAGCTTGTTCTCAAGGCTTTGTACAAACACAACACCCTCGAGTTTCTTCAGCTTCTAGATTTCTTGAAACCACTCAAGTCAAATCTCTTCAAGACTTGATGTTGTAGGTGAGCACTGTACTGGCAACTCGCTTGATTTTGATTGTCGAGTGGTTCAGGCTTCTCAAACTCTCTCCATGTGCTTCTTTCTCTTATGAAAGCTTGTGTGTCTTGAATTCTACACTTTTGTAGCTCCTAGACGTGAATCCCATCAGTCAAGGGATTCTAAATACTGCGTTCCTTCTTCAAGAGATCTTCTTGTTGCTGCCTCTGATCTCTAGTATCTTCATACTCACCATAGAATTCTTTTTGTGGCAATGGTCAGATCTTTCCTTCTTTCTTCCATTTCTTCATGATGTACATATCTCTATTTCATAAGTTACCACTAGACAGAACCCCCACTCAACCCAACTGGTATTGAACAATTCACTCCACCGATCATGAAATGCCATCTAATGTTAAGTTTACCTATTATGTACCGTAATAGGGATTTTCTAATCTATACAAAATGATCACAAGTCATCATGAAAATGTACCTATCAAACATTTGACCTAGCAAAGACACGCTCCACAATTGAAACAGGGAGAATGTCATAAAATGTATTAAAAGCTTGGAGAAAGAACTGGAAAGATCAAGAAGAAACGTGTTATTGGGGGAGGGGGGTTCCGTTTCTCTCAATCCTGGTCATGCAAAGGTAAGTGCTTGTTCTTCGAAGCATCCACATGGAAGTACTCCTGATTTAGCCGCAATCTTAAAACACCAATGGATCCAATTTTGGTGCCCCCTCGAATCACTTGTACTTATCTTGAGACCCACTGAGTAATTCCACACGGTTGCTCTATATGAGGCATTCATTTGTTATTTTGTTCACCATTTCCTCATATGGATTACTACGGAATGTCATCATTGACTACATTACGTGACTCTAGATATTATCTTATTGCAAGAAGGTTAAGCTTGGCTCAATTGCTTCGTTTTAGATGCCTCTTCCACGATTTCATTGGATCCCCTACGCCATGTATCTCTTCACAGCTATGTTGGGATTCCTGGGTAGGTCTTTGGGGGGAGTCTCCTCTCCCTTGATTGTTTACTCTCTGTTCCAAGGGATCCCCCTTTATTGTCCTCCAGGTAAAACATGTTGGGTGTCTCGAACGACATCCTTCCCTAGGCTTGTGATGCCCTTGAGAGGTGACAGTTCACATTTTGCTATTCTTGTAGATTTTATCTGCATTATTATAGTAATGTATAGCTGTGGTTGTGCAATCATTTGGTTTCATTACACACCTTAAAAGAACACATTTTTATTTCAGTTGGCAATTTCTTGGAAGTTATAGTAATTTTGATTTTAACCAACTTGAGGCTATATAATATATTAGATATTTCCTTGCAAGCATCCTTCCTATGTAAGCTGGATACTGAAAATGAAGCACTATATTTGATCATAGATGATAGAACTATTAATTTGAATGAGTTGCTAATCTAATGGAAATTTTTCAAACACTAGGAAGTGAAACTAATCTAGTCTAAGATGTCTGCAGAACATAAACAACTCCTACCAACATCAATTCTAATGGACTCTATACCTGTAGGCCCTGCGCTCTAGTTATATTGGAATTGTACCCAAGGCTTGAATATAGTACTCGACTGTTTCATTTTCTTTGCAGGACACAAGAACTTGTTGCCTTATCTTTAGCTCATACTCTGGGAAGTAAGGGATTTGGAAATCCTACAATCTTTGATAATTCTTACTTCAAAATACTGCTAGAGTGGCCATGGTCATCTTCAGGTTATTTCGTAACAATTTATTCTAGTTATTGTTGAATCCTATTTTTGAACCTTTGCAGTTTTTCATAGATTACTGTGCTCTTCACTTCCAGTTGCTGGCTCAATCTCGTCAAGGAACCTAATAGAATGTGATGGTGATAAGGGATGCTATGATATAACTTTCTTATTGTGACAAAGGATCCAAAAATGATACCAAAGGGAACCTTCTTACACACTGATAACATTGTCACTGGAAAGAATAGTACTATATGGCACCATACTAAGAAGAAATTATGACAAATAAACCCATAGTACAGGATCAAGGTGGTTTAACCTAAATTCTTTGGCTCATCCACAGTAGCAGCCGACTATGCAAACCAGTTTAGCAACATTATTGAGGTCAGAGGTGATGTGAGATTTTCTATCACGAAAATATACGCGCAAGAGAACGCGGTCAATCAAGTAATATAATGATAAGAACAAGTCGATCCCACGAGGACGGATGAATTAAAATTCACTAAGTACTGGATAATCAATTTCAATCTTAATCTAAGCGTACAAAACATGACGATGGGTTGAATTCATAAATGAATTAAACTAATACTGATATTGAGAATTAAGGTTGTCAATCTTGAAATCCTAATAACAATATATAACTAATAACAATTAAACAACAAAATTGGATGGCGATTACGCGTCAAGAATTAGGGTTGTCAATCCCAATTCAAGAACACACAAATTAAATTAACAAGTAATTAACGGGGTAAGAAATTGAATATAAAAAACAAAACTTACTTTCACGAAGATTTTCAAACTCCGTTGCTTGAATAATTAGATTGTCAAATCAAGCCAATTCCTAAACTAGAAAAAACGAAAAAGAGAGAAAATAAATTAACTATTAAACACTAATTTTGAAGTACAATTCGATTCTCTAAAACTATAGGTAAAGACCTTTATTTATACTATTGGAAGAGAGAAGATGTGAGTATGAGAGATAGGGGACAAGACTCCACGTGGCACGCTGCTGTTGGTGGGAAGAAGCTGACTGAACGGAGAGTGAGCTGCACTCTCTTGGCTTGGCAAGTGAAGGTGAGAGTGGCAGCCCACTAACGAAACTTTGCTGCTTTCTTGTCACTTAAGCCCTTCAGTCCGTTAGATAACTAACCGTCGTTAGTCCTCCACTCCATGTGTTGTTGATAAGTCACTCGAATGACTAACGGACCTCCACGACTTTTTCTCCAAATAATATGAGGATTCTAAATATATAATTTTCAGCTTCAAAAGTGCAGAATTAATCCCTTTAAGCTTCAAGTACCTGTAATCGACAAAAACACTAAAACACGTATTAAATTACAATAAAATGCTCGAAATTAGCATCACTTAGGAATGGAAAAGAGCCCTAAAGAAGTGTATAAAATACACTTATCAAGAGGACAAGAGATTCCCTGCGCAAGTATTTTCCTGTAAAGAATAGACAAGAATCTTATGCATAACACTCAGAGATCACCTAAGACTTCTCATTTGGTTGCATCACAAAATCTAAATTCTTTGACACACCCTCACTAAGCGACTACACAAACCTATTTAGCAACATTATTGAGATTACAGGACTACAGATTCTCTTGCACTAGTATTTTTCCTAAGAGATTCTCCTTTGGCTTTCTATAATATGCATCTGGTGATTAGGGCATTTCCACAAAGTAATTTTTAATACTGATTTTGCCTTCCTGTCAATCCCTTCAGCTGGCACGTCAAGTATGATCGGGCTTCCTTCAGATCGTGCACTTGTAGAGGATGACGAATGCTTAAGGTATACGATATGGCAAATCTCCGTTTATCTTCCTTTGCAAACCTATATTTTGGTATTCATTACACGGTACACCTATATGAGCCATCCCTCAGTAAACTCATTAACCTCTGTTTTTGTGTGTGATAGTGTGTTTTCTTCATTTTGCTTGTAGTTTCTATTACAGTAATCGTTCGGACAGATTGCTCGGGAATTCGACTACTGCAGTTCCTTGGCTTGGTTATTGCTCTGATGTATAATGTGGGCTATGTGCATGTATGATGAGCAGGTGGATTTCGGAGTATGCGGTAGATCAAAATTTATTCTTCGAGGACTTCAAGAATGCTTATATCAAACTAGTTAATTCTGGTGCAAAGTGGAGAGCATAATAATTATAATCTCTTGGTTCTACAAGCACTGCATGTTATGCTGCGAACTTGACATTTACAATGAGAAGAATGAAACTGGAACTGTTGCATCATGACTGTAAGTACTCCATCCTCTTTCATTCACAGTTATCAGATGGAAGGTGAAGCCGTTCTGCCTCCTGATAAAATACCATACAAAAAGGATTCTCCATGAACAGGTAAACGGTGACCATAAGTAGATGTCTTACGTCAGATACACGTTATAATCAATGTTGTAATTGCTTTGTTGATGATGTAACAGTCGCTTCACCAGAAAATGGAATTCCAGTAGCATGAAGAAGTATGCAAAAATATCCTGGTGCAAATTTTGATGGTAAAACATGGTGAAATATTTTGGAACCAGTGTATGGAAACTTGAGTTTTTGAGGCCCAAGGAATAATCCATCAAACAATTGGACTCTGTCCCTGATCAGAAGCAAAAAAGTTACGTAAGGTCCACTGGTATGACCTAAATCAAAGATATTGATGACGCGAAATGAAAAAAATAAAAATAAAAATAAAATGAGATGAGATGAGATCAGTTTCATTGTGGTTTCTTCAAAAGGAACCGATTATGAGAAGAGGAATGCAAACGATCGCATGCAGTTGATATATGGAGCACTCTGTTATATGAAGCAAGGAGCATCAGAGAGTGTGTTTATTCTCTCTCTTTTTTTTTTCCCACTCTCATCAATTAATATTCAAAATTAAAGAATTTTCTATAATTTCTCTAATCAAATTAAAAAAAAAAAATCTAATTAACTAAACTTTCAATATTAATGTCTAAATTAGCTCATTTTAAATTTAATTTCCAAAAATCAACAGGAATTTAAATTTGAATACTAAAAATGGATAAGTAAATGAACATAAGAACTGACGAATGAACATTAAGTACTTATGAAATGAACATTCATATCACATCAAAACTGTAGCTTCAGTAGCAAAATGAACATTCATCTCACTTGAAATGAACATTCATATCACAGCAGATGAGTCATTGAACTATATGAACCTCAATGATTAAACTGTGGCATCAGTTGCGAAATGAACATTTATTTCAATCGAAATGAACATTTATATCACATAAGATTAATTTTTGAAATAAATGAACCTCGATGACCAATATCACATAAAATGAACTATTATGATTTATATAATGCATACTTAAATAACGATGCCAAATAAACATTCATTTCAATCGAAATAAATATGTATATCGCATTAGATAAATAATTTAATTAAATAATGTATATGATGAATACTTAAATAACAGTGTGAAATGAACTATCAATGAATTTTACCTTTTCAAGAACTTCTTGTGACTTCGTTACTTTTTCACAAACATTTTATAATTAGTCAAAAATGTAACCCTTCAACTCCACTCGAATGAGAACGGAGGAAGCCCAATTGAGCTCCTCAGCTCCACACAAGTAAAATTCAGGCCTGTTGGGCCAATTTCTCACGGTCAGCAAAATAGAAATATTAATTACTTACTGCATTTTATTCTTTTTAATAGAACAACAGAAAAGAATATTCGGACTAATTACCTCCCTCAGTTGAGTTGCTTGCGTTTCTGAAGCAGTGAAGAGAGAAGCGTGAAACTGAATCCATGGTGATGGAGCGACGAGATGGAAAGAGAGAGGGATGGAGAGACGGAAGGGAGAGAGGGAGGGAGTGGTTAAAAGAATGAAAGATACGTGAGGAAGAGATTGATATCAGATGAAAGTTTAAATAAAATCCCTAAAATTATCTCTAATTAAAGAATTTAATTAGGGAGTATTTTATATACAGGGAACCTTAAATACAGGGAACTAAATATTCCAAAGCTGTCCTTGCCCGTCTCGTGTAAATATACACGAGATGCCCTATTTCAT
>JAOWAN010059511.1:0-12493 GCA_028566635.1 Lobelia cardinalis
GCAGCTAAGTTCTCAATACTTAAGCTTGCTTATCTAACGATAAAGTTTTGAAATCAGTTTTAAGTTTTAAATAAGCTATTCACCCCCTTCTAGCTTATTTTCTTTCCAGTGGGACTAACAATTGGTATCAGAGCGGGTCTTTGCGAAAAGAATATTTCCGAGCTTAACAGCTTGTAAGCAAAGATCCATGGCTGGAAAGAATACCTTGACTTGCAATGTTGCAAATGTCCATGTGCTCGACGGAAATGACTTTGAAGTCTGTAAAGATAGAATCACTAAATACATGGATTCTATCGATGAAAGACTAATGAAAGTTATTCTCTCCGGTCCAATGTTTCCATTAAAAGTAAGCACTGCTTCTAGACTCGTTCAACCACTTGCTAATATTGAGAGAGCTGAACCATAAATTGAGTTTGATGAAACTGTGGTAAGGAAGTGTTCTGAAAATTAGAATTATATTTGCAGTAGTTAGGATCCTAAAGCTATTGGTGTGGGGAGCATTACGATGAAGCATAATGTGGTGTCACGCACTTAAGGTTGTTAGTGAAAACTTATATAAAGACAACTGAAATCTATGTGAATTGACTCATAACCAATTTACGATTAACAACTGAAATCCTATTTTTACAAGTTTCGTCAATGATTTTCTTTTCTTGTGATCATTCTCTCAAGACTTGCTTTATAGGTTTTCCTTTTCTTTAATTTCTTTTATCTGGGACTCCATCTTACGTTTTACCATTTTTTGCGGAAGAAGATGGAGAGTAATTTTTCTGGGTTTCAAAATGTTCCATTGCTTACATATCTCTGCTTCCAAATGACTTGCATCCAGCAGTTATGATGCATAACATTCAAAAGTCAAAATTTTTAGTTGCTCTAGGATGAATTAATAAAGTCAGGTGATGTCCATACTATTGAAGAAAATCAATTACAAAATTACCTCAAGGTAATGTCCATACTATTAAAGAAAATCAATTATGATATTATCTCGGTAATCATGATAGTCCTCTCCAAAATAGAAGTAACAGATTGTGATTAACATGTGTAAATTTATTTCACTTTAAGGGAAATTAATTTTGTAATCGAAGATACGTAGAGGCAATTACTTGTATGGGCTTGGTCACTAATATGATATATGTTTTTGAAGGCCCACTTGACGATACTTTAAACCAAAAAATTTAGGGAGCCTTCTTCACCAAATGAAAAAAAAGAAAAAACTATATAAGAACTAGGTTTGTGGTATTTGAACAATGTCTCTCCCTAGCACTCCCTCGATGGTAGCCGCTGTTTCGATTTTGACCTCCCGATCCAACCATTGAATTGTTAGATCCATTGATCTACATCATGATAGCTTTGTTATATGGTCTACTACCGATGTAAGTTTGTATTTTTTTCTATAGTTGTACATCTAGAAGCTTTTGTTTCTTTGTATATGTATACTAATATTTTACCTTTTTCATAAAAGAATGTATGATATGTTCCTTAAAATTACATTATTATGCAGATATAAATATTAAGCTATCAGAAGCAACCAAAAAAATATGATTTGCTCACCAATGGATCTACTAGAGCTACTTCTTATTAACTAGAATTATTAAGATCAATAGTAGTTTGTTCTTCACTTATTCTCTCATAGAATTTTTTTTTTTTTTTTGTACTTTATTGATTTACAGAGACATATCTATCAGGACACTCAAATGTAGATCTACATTTGATCTTGATTTTATATTCAACTAGCTAGACTCAAAACATATGCATAGAAATGTACATTTCCACATGCCCAACATTCCAACATTTATTTTTCATTGTTTACTACTAATATTTTTTTTGTTCTAATCTTATGGTTATGCAGGTTAAATTATATTAAAAAGTGCAAATTCAAGGTCGTTATTCATGGCATTTCAAGAGAATCCTAGAGGTATGATTAACTTTCGATAAATATGATGCAACTTAACTAACGTTAAATATATACATCGCTTTCATTTATTTATACCAGCCAGTCGAATGCGCTACACTTTATTATTTTATTTGCCAAGGGGTAATTTATTAGATTGCCATAAGAGTACTACTTATTTTCGTAAATTATAATGACACCTTCAATCACCATATAGATGCAAGAAGACTGTGATATCGGGGTAGAACTCATGCCCAATGTGCAAGCGAATTCTTTGCCTGATATGCACAACATTCCTCTTAGCCAACATGCCATATTGTCTTTGAGGGACCCGAAAATTGTGTTAAGCCCGCTGAGATCATGTAAGCAAGGAGGCGGAAAGAACACAGAGCCATAGGGGTGAAGATTCCTCGACAATTTATGGTTTTAAAGCTTGTAGTCTCAGTGTTGGCTTTCGATCATATATATACAATTGGCAAAATGGGTTTCTTTTTGCACATCAATGATGCATTCCTCTGTTTTTGATGTAATCAATTAGATCTTTTGAGTTGCAAATTTTCACTAATCTACTGAGGAAGAGATTTGGATTTGAACAAAGTACCAGGACCGGTGCACCGTGGCAGCCCCAAAGCTGGAGCCATTCCACCACCACCACCAAAGCAGCTGGTGGCGCACGGGGTGGCCGCAATTGGCATGCCATTCCCGTGCAGTCAGTGCTCTAGAGGGTTCAAAACACCAAAGGTCTATGTGAGCATATGCGAGCGCATCCGGAAAGGACTTGGCGTGGTGCACACCCTCCGCCCGTGTTCAGCCGCGAGGAATTTCAAAGCGTGGAGGCCGCTTCCATTAATGTGCTGGAAAGAAGCAGCGGGGGAAACGACGGCGCCCGATGTTAATACTATTACCCATGATCTAAACAAAGATGCAAGTGCTACTGTTGGTGTTGGTGGTGCAGGTGGAGGCGGGAGCAGCACGGAGGGGGTGCCGGGGTCTGCAGATCAAGAAAGACACGGTGTGTTCTTGCGATTGATTTTGAAATTTGGTTTTTGGATTTTGTAATGATTAAAGTAAAAAGTAAGAGAGAGATAGATAGAAAATTTGTGGAACCAAAGAGAGAGAATGTTCAAAAATCAAAAAACCTGGGTGTAAACTCAGGTGAATGCGTGTCCTCTAAAGAGGAAGAGGAAAATCATTAGGGTTAATTTAATTAATTCTCTAATATAATGAGGAGTTAATTTAATTTAAAAAGGTGTGAGGGATTATTGTAATTAAACTTGGTTTTGTTTGAATAAATGCAACATTTATAAACAATGTTGTTAATTGAGATTCGAATGGAGATTTTTGCTCGTAACTATATTTTTCTCTAAAATATAATCAATCGGGATATATTTTAAAATTATTTTTTTCATCTTAATTCACCAGAATTTTTTCAAAAAAATTACACTGAATCCTAACTGAATACTAGGATTCAGTATCGAGTGAATTTTATCCACATAATCCAATATCCTCGATAAAAATATAGTTATGTGTAAAATTTGATTGAACCCTATACAAGCTCAAAAACATCTTTTATCTTAACTTTTTGAATTTATCATCGGAGGTATCTTTTTAGGAGACAATGCAGATAACATAAATATCTGCTTTTGTGATAAAATTCGATGCATTAGGAATAGATTTGTAGCTACCATAATTTGAACATAATTTCTACCAATTCGATGCAATTTCTGACAGAATTCAATGCAAAACGACTGTTTGAACACAATTGTGAATGTGAAGATTGCGTTTCTTGTAATTCATTTATTTCCGGATATGGATTTCATAGCAAAGGTGAGGAGGCAATTGCTTTGTTCAATAATTTCTGATTTATGATTATAGAAAAATGCAAAAACTATTTTTACTTGAAGTTTAATCCTAGATTTATGATTATAATAGGTAACTATAATGTGCAAGTAATAGTACAAGTTATAATTTCAATTTCATTGTGGGATTATGTACTTACACAACAAACATTCAGATAATTCATTCAAGTCAAAGTATTTTTCGATACTCAAATGTCGAATGCTCTATCAATATCCTCTTTTCTTTTTTATGTTCGACAACAACTTTTCACAGTAGCAATTTATATGTGTACTAATTGGTTCGAACTTTCCGACCTCCCACTATGGCAAGAGGACTTGTCCTAGTGGGCACATTGAACAACCAAATCCTAGGACATAGTCCAGGTCGCAGTACCCCAAGTTTAAGATAGGGAGCAGTTTAGAATCAATCGCGTTATTGAAGTTTATTTTTGTAAATAGTATGCAGTAGTAAGGTTGTAATAATGAGGTGCACTCTAATAGTAAGATGTCTCACCTATTTCTAATAGGTCACGGTAGAGCTATAAATAAGTCAAGTGAACTCATGAAATCGATCTGGTTCGAATAATTTAGATCCGTCTCGACTCAATTCGCACTACTTTTATGAGTCAAGACGGCCTTAATTTTTAGGCTCGTCCTACTTTGCGAATTCGACTTTACTCGACTTGCATTGCTGGTGAGTCGGCTCATGAAGGACTCGTTAAGGGATTGAGTCCTTAAGACTCGACTCAATTCGCCACTAAGATGTTTAAATTTCAATTCAGAATAACTTTGAATGATACATTTGTTGGTGCGTTTAGTGAAAAAATGGACCGACTTCTTTTATTCATACATAGACTCCAATTATCGTTGTTTTAATTTCGAATCTTTGATATTGACGATCCAGAGACAAGTTCTATCGAAAGTTCATGGACAGACCCAGAGGTTGTGACCGTGAGTTTTAGGATGTAAGATTTTGGACCTTGGGCCATTGGTCCTTATCTCAACCGGGCAAACTGGCGAAGACTCGTCAAAAATCATAAAAAATTTATTAAAACCTGTTAAAAAGTCATTTAAAATCTGTTAAGGTCCATAAAATTCATGACTCGCGAAGTCTCACGAACGCTCATGAGCAGCTTGCGAGCCCGTCACGAGCCAGACCAAGCTCATTCATTTTAGGTTTGACTTGAATTCGAGAAAGTTCCACTTGTAAAAATGTAAAAAAAATCGACTCAAGTTCTTAAAAATTCGGCTCGATTCGGCTCATTTACAGCTCTAGGTCACAGGTTCGAGTCACGATGAGAGTAGATGGAGAACATTGTTACAACATTTTTGACTTTTTTTTTTACTTTGGAATATATTAATCATGAATCTTGTTCGGAAAGAAATTTGATTTTGAACATTAATATGTAATTAAATTTCATGTTGGAGTTATAAATTATGAGTTATAAATGCTCTCTCATTATTTATAGTTGCGAATTGAGATTCATTTGCAGAGTTTTGCTCGTAATTAAATTTATTTTAAAACGATATCAATCATGAATACATTCTTGAACCATTTGTTTCATATTAATTCACCGGAATTTTTTTGGAAAAAATTGCACTAAATCCTTACAGAATTCTAGGATTCAGTGAAATTTTAGTGACATTGTTTCCTAGGATCCAGTGATTTTTTTCGACTGAATCCTAGTATACTCGGTAAACATGTAGTTATTTGTATAAAATTTCATTAAATCCTACTATTTAGTGGAAATACTTCTTTGAAACCTAGTATACAAACTGAAAAACATCTTTTACCTTGAGAACCTTTTGAATATTTTGGATCATCAGACGTATCTTCTCAAGAGATAATGCGGATAAGATAAATCTGCGTTTGTGATAAGATTCAATGTATTAGGAGTAGAATTCATGGCTACCATAATTTGAAAATAATTTCTACTAATTCGATGCATTTTTAGGTAGAATTTGATGCATTTTTAGGTAGAATTTGATGCAAAACGACAGTTTGAACACAATTGTTAATGTGAAGATTGCAGTGTTTCTTGTAGTTCAATTATTTTTGGATATGAATTTCACGGCAAAGGCGAGGAGGCAATTGCTTGGTACAATAATTTTTTAATATGGTTAGAGATTTCATGGTAAACACCATGTCTATTGAATTTGGGCCTGGTGTTTGTGGCACTCTTGTCAACGCCTCCGCGCTTCATGAAATGCTAGATTTTGCTTACGAGTTCCTTGAACGTGCAAACCCCTCTAACTATATATCTCTCTAATCTATATGCTAGATAAAAAGGTGAGATCTTGTGGCTGAAATGAGAATGCGATGAAAGAAAAATGATTAAAGGAGTTGGTAGATTTAACTTGGTTACCATGATTTGAACATGATTTCTATTAGCCCGGAGGGGTGGCCCAATGTAAGGTTTCAGGTTCGATCTATTTTTCAGCCTCCTCGAAGTTAAAAAAACAAAAAAGAAAAAGAACATGATTTTCTATTAAGTATACGAGGATTCCGTGGAAAACTTTCTAGTGAATTAATGTGAAATAAAATACTTTAAAATATATTCATAATGAAACAAAAGAAATTTAATTACGAGCAAGAATCTGCAAAGGATTAAACTTGTAATTATAAATAACTAGTACTTGCCCGTGTCTTAAAGACACGGAGCAGCCCTTGATTGATTTGGCCTAGCTTTTTGATTGGATAGACTGAAACCTATTGATTGGATAGACTCAACAGTGCAAAATAAACCCGTCCATATACTATAGATGAGTTAGGAAGTTCATGAGGGGTGTGGCGGAACTATATGGGAGTTCGGGGGCAGTGTCCCGTAATTTTTTTCGGGGTGAACAATTAAATAAACGGGTCGGGTTCATAAAAAAATCATAAAAAGAAAGCAAAAGCATCGAGAGTTTGAAAAACAATTTTTATAATAATGACTATCCATTCAACAACCTACACGAACAAAAAAAATATACAATTGCGTAATCAAAACAATACAAATTTAATAAAATAAAAATCACAAAATTCAAAAATGAGGGCACAATATAGCTACAATTCACAAATTGATAAAAAAAAAAAAAAACATAAATTAGGACACAAAATACTCACAATTCACAAAAATCAATGTTTATGGCACAAAAATCTACTATAAACTGAAGACGTAACTTAGAAATCACACACACAAAAAAAAAAACACAATTAATAAATTCGTAAAATATCATCACAAAATCAAATACGGGTTTTTAACCCTACAATTTATCTTCAAAATTTAAACAATGATAAAAGAGAAAAGAGAAAAGATGATTACGTGATTCAATGGTCGGAAAAGAAATATGGATTGAAAATCGTATTGCCTTGCCGCCGTTTCGTGCGAAAAGGAAGGGAAAAGTGTAAAAATCGTTGAGAAAGGGGATCACTAATAAAAATGAAGTCATTTTGATTAGTGGGAAAAGAAAAAAAAAAAAACAAAAATGCAAAAACATTCTCTTCTCCATCCTATATCTTCTCCATCCTAAGAAGGAATTTTCATAAACGGGGAAGGGACGGTTGACCAGAAATTACACCACACTGAGAAGGAATTTTCGCCGTGGGGGGTCGCCGCACCCTCCTGACCCCCCTGCCTCCGCCTCTGACCAAAGAACTCTAATCCAACTTTGCATGAAAACCAATGTGCACTCGCTGAAAAAATAAACAAATTGTGATGGAGAGACCAAGAAAGAATACATAAGAAGTCCCCTAGCAGTTCTATGAGTAGCAAACTGTCGGTAGGTCTTTATCTTATTTAATTTACATAGAGGTTAATAGTCCCAATAAGATTCCATTACACAAATTAGCAAATGGCAACAAAGAAGGCAAAATATAGCTTTCAGCATCAGGTAAGCAACGAACTGATCAGGCACATCTACTTCAGTACTTGAGTCATAAGGCGAATATATCCATAAACTGAACCATTAACCCCACCTCAGTCTCGCACCATCCTACATGAGATAGCACACAGCCTTCATAATGCACGTCTTTAAAACATACCTTCATTTTCCTTCTCATGCTTGTTCTTGCTCTGGATACATTTCATATTTTGCAAGAAATATTAGGGTGGAGATGCTCAACTTTCGCTTTTAATTTAATGCAAATTTTTTTGGGGGTCCTTTTTCAGTTGATATCGCCATTTGAATGACATTAGAGCCACTAAGAGAAGTGTACCAAAAATTCTGCAGGTCCTATTTGTTCGAAATATTAACACCAGTCAAAGTATGCGAACAAGGTTTTGGCATATTTGGTACACTTCTCCAAGTGACTCTAGCATTACCTCTTGCTATCTTTCCTCGGTACTTCTTTGTCTGATCATAAACTAAGAATGAAAACTAAATAATTTAGAGTTCAGTTGTTATTAAGTATCATAGGTAAGGTAACTGTTCAGAGATAAAGCACTTGTAACTACATTAAGAATTTCAGCTGACCAGTTTTACACAAAATAAATCACAATATAAAAAAATATTACTTTTTGGTTCCAATCATTCTCCTAAGATACAAAATTTTGCCAGACTTGTATATTGGAGAATGTGGGATCTATGGACTCCTTTTTTTTCTTTGATAAAAGACAATTATACAAGAATGAGAGAAAGATTACAAAGGAAGGCGAACCAAGGATACACCAATAAAAAGAAACAGAAAAAGAAAAAGAAAAAGAAAAAGAACATAGGAAAGAAACTAGAACATAGCTGCTCCAATCCCCGGAACCCCTTGCCAAATGTCGAAGCTTGGAACACAACCCTCGCTCAAAGGATAGAAGAATGCAACTCCTGATGTCTGAAAATTCTAGAATTCCGCTCTAACCATATGTTCAGACATCAGAGCATCACACTACCACAAGGTCTTAGCATCCCTCCCATTGCCAAAATTAAAATGTCTCAGTATACAATACATAAGTCCTGGATTGTTCAGAGGCATAATCCAGAGTTCACCTCCCTCTGCCCACAAAGAATTCCAACAGGCCAATGCAGAAACAGATATTCATGGGTCCCGTTGCTTCTCTTGCAGACTTGGATCTAACACAGATATGCGGATGGATAAGGCCTTATTCGGTCTACACTTTTGACGCCAATCATTGGTTTTAAACAGTTGAGAGCAATACCAGACAAATACTTTAAATTCAAATGGAACCATAGATTTCCAAAGAAAATACGGGAAATGCTAACTAGTGCCTTAGGGCAACGGTTAAGGTACAAATATGGCAAGATTTTGCATTGAAAATCATGAAAAGATGTAATGATGACACTCATAATTGCTTTGATTCCAATTTCCTATGCAACTACTTTCCATTTTTTGGAAGCTCAACCATTGCCCTTAGGGCACTTGTTAGCAAGACCCTTAATATAATAGAGAGGAAAACCAATTGATTTTCATGAAAGATTCAGCCGAGTACAAGCCAGATCTAACCACTTTTGTAATATAGGTCAAAATTTACAAGTTGCTCTTCTCTGTTTCTACTTTTGTAATATGTTTCAACCTTCTTTAAAATTTATATTCAGGTTCTTGAATCAAAAAGTAATAATAATACAAGTGTACAGCAATGCTACCAGTGAAGAAAAAGAAAAGATAACTTTTTAAACAACGAGGATATAAAGCTTACAAAAATTCCCTAGAAGCAACAAATTCAACTGTTCCACTACACAGCTCAGGCCTTCCATCAGCATCTCTACGCCTTCCATCAGCATCTCTATGCCTCCCATCTGGACCAAATAGAAAAAAAGTTGTACATATCCAAAATGACAAAGTATATCGCTTGCAACTTTTATTTGTGAAATGAGAACTAATGAAGAGAAAGTTTGATTAGATGGAGAAGAATTACCCCAAAAGCAATTCGGAACCTAGGAGCACTCATTAATCAAGATGGAGATTGGAGAAGACGTTAATCATAGGATAAAATCAGGTTGATGAAATGTAAGAGTGCATCTAGAGTGTTATGTGATCGACGTATACCGGTAAAGATAAAGGGAAAAATTTAGAGGATAACTGCTAGATCTACGTAACTGTAGGGACCAAGTGTTAGGCTACTAAAAAGGAACATGCTAACAAGATGAGTGTAGCGAAAATGCAAATGCTTAGATCGATGTGCGGTAAAACTAGAAAAATAAGATTCATTATGAACAAATATAAGAAATGGTAAAAGTAGCTTCTATAGTATTGAAACTAAAGATAACCGCCTAAAATGGTTTAGAGATGTACAATGTAGGCCACTTAGTGCCCAGTTAGAAGGTTTGATGATATTAGTCTTAATCAAGCTAGGGTTAGGGCCATTGAACGTTTAGATTTTGATAAGAAAAGTCTCTTATCAAAAAAAGAAAAAAATAGAAAGAAGGTAAGCTGCCAAGGAAATCAAGATAGTACATAGCTTGGCAATGAAGAATAAAACTAATGAACCAAAATAGAAGCCTAACAAATGATAAAATAAATGTTCATTAGACATGTCAAGCTGTCCTCCAAGGGAACGAAAAAGGAAAAAATAGGATTAAAGAAATGCCTAAGAAAAAATAAAATCACAAGATAAAGGCGCACCAAACTTGTTGGTATTTTAGTGTAATTAGAGATTAACTAAATATCTCTCGTCGCAATATACAAATAAGAGTGCACGCTTATTTGATTATTATAACGAGTGTTGGTGAACCCGGACGATGGCGGGGATGCGGGGGCGGCAGCCCTCGGAAGAAGCAGGGTCCAAGGGACGGCAGGCCCTGGCGGGGTCCAAGGGGCTATGGCTGGGGTCGAGCTGACCTGGAAAACTGTTATTTTCGGACCTCTTGCTTCATTAAAATCGCCATTTACAGTTGGCTGTTATGTCTGGGAAAGGGGATAAAACTGCCGAAGGCAGTTGATCTAGAAAACTGCCGTTTGGCAGTTGCTTCCGGAAAACTGCCTCTTGGCGGTTGAGTCTGGGGGTTTCTCCCTTTTATTATCCTTTGTCGGTTCTGGGTTCTGGTAAGAGAAAAATAAAAACGAAGTCGGACCATATACTCTTGATATCTAAGATTTTATTCGATTGAACGGCAAATAATTCAATCTGATAGCGAATTCGATTCTCGACTTCTAAGATTATTCAGGCAATCTTCATAAATTTCCCACCACAACTCTCATTTAAAAAACTAAACTGCTCACACCACAATCGCAAGGCCGGTGGAAGATGAAGGGGGGGACAGAAAATAAAACCTACAACCTTGCAAGTGGAGTAATTTGTGGAGACATAAATGTTCCCAAAACTAAAACAGTAGAGTAACTGCAACAATGAGCACAAAAGATGCAGTATAGAAGGATCAAAAATAAAGAAGATAGAAAATAAATTATGCATTACTTGGATGGGCTCTTCAGAAGGATGGGGGAGATCCAGGGGCTGGACTAACAAAGCCAGCTGCTTCCCGGATGTCGCCAAAAGATCAGATGTGCAAGGAATCTGTTGAAACAACAGAAGAATCTGATCTTCTTTCAGTAATTAAATTTAAAGATGAGAAGCACCAACAGCGCAATAGGTTTACAGAAACATGGGAAAAAGTGCTCCTCTAGAAGCATTGTTAAAGAAATTTCACCAAATGAATCCTTTATCTTGACCAGGTTAATGGTATACCTTAAGTAGCGAGGACTGCAGTTCCCAGTATCCCTGACGATATATTTGCTTGTAGCAGGCTGCAAGATAAAATAAATTATCAGAGGACAAAAATAAAGTAGAACGGACTATTGGCTATTAATTTGTAACATCAGATAATTGCTTGGAGTTGTATATTGCATGATTGCATCAATAAAAATAATATATAGAGCAATACACAATAATCTGCAACCAAAAGGAGAACCAAGTGTAACACTATTTTCAGATCCAAGAGTGATTAAATACCGGAGAAGGATTGGCATGGTTTCCTATGCAAGAACATCCCATGCTGCGGGAGCTGTATCACATGAGTTCAAATAGGACAACACTGCCGGAGTAACAGTTCCTTTGATCCCACCACAAAACTACCAGAATGCCATAGTTCAAAGTTCATGATCTGGATTTACGGCTACCATTGGCTAGGATTGCAGTCGATGGGTTTGGGTCAATAACAAACATGAGTTTGTGTGTACGCAGCAACGTTTTGAAGAGTTCACACAGTTATCTTTGGTGAGGTATGCCGTATGTCTGCCCCATGATTGCATTGGGGTTATAGTAGACTTGAAGCCATTGTTTGGTGTTTTGAGAAGAAGCGGAAGAAGGGGTTGTTATGGTTAATCCTTCCATGGCCTGGTACAATGTACGAATACAAGACTCGTTTGGAATGGAGAGAAACATAATACACTAGAGTTATGGAATTGTTTTTCCCACGCCAATCATGTGGTTTTACCATTATTTAAATACAGAGATATACACCCGTGTAGAGCACAATTACATTGATCTGTAGACATAGACAAATATATCTCAATAAGTAGATCACTGTTTCCATATCTTTACCTATCTTAAAGATAAACTGAATATTGTCTAATAGAAGGCTGAATCTTGTCTAATAGAAGGCACTACCTCGATACCACTATAAGATATGTCGAGCTCTTCTAAATTTTCAATGTGACCCAGGTTCTCCGGCAATTTCCCAAGTTTTTTACAACCACCTAGCTCCATCGTTTTAAGATCTTTCAACGTAGATATTGAATCCGGAAGATCCAACAAATTTTCGCATTCGCGGAGATCTATCGAGACAAGTTTGGTGAGATTGGCAATTGATGAGGGTAGGCCTTCTATTGCAGTACCGC
>JAOWAN010059522.1:0-12492 GCA_028566635.1 Lobelia cardinalis
TTTTGCAACATCAGGGCCCAAATTACCACTTTTTGAACCTGGGGACCCAAATCGCCAAAGTGGTCAAACATTGGGGCATAAAATGCCGTTAACCCCAAATTAAATTGTGTACACACACCCGCAGGTTAGCTTCCTTCTGCCTTCTCCCTCAAGAACAGCTACACCAGGTAATGAAGTTCTGAGTTTTAGAGGAGCCGACAATGGTAGACTTGAGCAAGGAGAAAGGAAAGCCCAGATCTGTTCGAGCAAGGAGAACTTGACAGATCTGAGTGGTGGTAGTTGGGAAGGGAGGGAGGCGGGTTGGGTCGAACAGATCCGACAGATCTGAGGCTTACCTGGCTAGTAGCTTTAAGGTTTAATAAAAACTTAAAGAATTACCGAGAGATGAACACCAGTTGATTTGCATAAATTGTGAAGGGAAGCCCAGATCTGTTCCATTACAGTCCATGTTTCGGGAAGACATAATGAGGCCATGATCTCAGGGTCCCACCCACACGAAACAGGCTTTGTACGAAACGGCCAGTGTATCTATTGCAAAAATCCTCTTGTTATTCCAAAACAAACCAATTTTCCAAATATCATTGGGGATATAATCACACAGCCTTGCAATTCTAGTAGTATATGGGGTGATGAGGCATGCATACTAGATATAGATCAATTTAGTCGAGCTGCAGGTCTTCTAAAGTCTTGGTCAATGCCTTGGAGACGTCCCTTGGTGGTGGTGGTGACTGATGGTGATGGTGGTGGATAGTGGCTCCTTCTAAGGAGGAAGAAGAAAAATTTAAAATTATTATTTTATCCTTTTAAATTATAGTTACAGGTCTTGTACATGATGGATAATGGAGGAATTAACACCAAATTGACGACAGAGATCAATTATGGACCGATTTTCCGAATTTAGACCATTTATATTGTTTTTTGAAGCTCAGGAATTATCCATAGATTTAGTCAAAGTTTGGGGACCATTTATGAAATTGTCCCTATTTTAAGTGCCCTACTAGTATCTCCCGTGTTCTTCCTACGTTTGGAATACATATTAAAGTTGTAATCGGCAATATCTGATGAGTGCCTAAGCTTTGGATGTGTTAGGAACGTCCAATACACATAAAAATTATAAATTATGCGTATAATGTGATATAAAATGCACATAATAATTATGAACATACTAATAGTATAATTTATGTGCATTTTATAATTATATTATATGTATAATTTATAGTCTTTATGTGCATTGGGCACTTCTAACAAACCGAAAGCCTAGGCACTCGATATACTAACTGATCGTAATCAGATCAGGGTATTAAATGAATCGAACTAACTCGCAAGTTCACGATTTGGGTTAGATTTAATTTTTTTAAAAAAATTGAAGTCGATCTAAGCTGGCCGAACTAAAATTTGTTATCGATTGGATATCGGTTCATTTATTTATGTTATCGATCTTTCTAAAGAACCTTTTGGCACGAATTTTCAAATAGGAAGCTCTTAGTCGAGGAAGTTGAAACCTCGAAGTTGATATTTGTTGATGCGCGGTCAGAGACTGATATTCATGGTTGAGGGACTGGAGTCCGATGACTCTACTCATCGACTTGCTAATCGTTACAGCTTCATCCCTCTTTTTACACTCATCAAAGCGAATAGTTTTTTAGTACGAAGATTCTATTGATTTATTTCTAGATCTTACGAGTTAACTCAAAAGTTGAGCTAAGTTCGTACATAAATTTTCATTTTAGTATATATATGAAGTTATTCAAATAAGAACCATAAATAATTTAGCAACCTAGGAACTAATCTTGATCGTTAGATATACGAAAAGGAATGCACGAGATTAAATAGGGTAAAAATATGTTATTCAAAAATGCAGTGGTATTTTTTTAATATTTGATTCGAAAATATTGCATTGTCGTCAATACGCGATAAAAAAATTGATGGATCAGTGTTAAAATTTGATGAATCAATGTTCAAATTTGGTGGATCAAATTTGATGGATCAATATTATTTTTTCTTTTACTATTCAAATTTGATTTTTGATGGATCATTAATTCATTATTATCGTTTGATGGATCAGTGTTTATCAATTGTTGAATCAGAGTTTTCATTAAATAGATTCATCAAAAATATGGTGATCGCCGGAAAAAATCAACGTAAAGGAGAACTGAGGCCAACACAACAGTGACTCATTAACTTGTTTATTGAGTAATCGTCGGAGAATGATGCAACAATAGAGGAGAGGGATCAAATAGCGGAGATGAGAGAGTTCATCGACAAAGAGTAGGATTAATTGCCGAAGTTGTACCAATTTCATTCGATGCCAGTGGAGACTAACGGCGATATGCACTTATATATGGTTAGTTTACATACAAAGTCAAGTCATCATGTATGTTTAAAAGTATCCATAAACAATCTAAACCAAAATCCATGATAACAATTCGTCTACACAAACATACACACACAGATCGAAAAACGGATTGGGATAACAAATGTATGATCCGAAACCAGTTTTAAGGACAGGAAAAGTGGCACCCACCCGGCAAGAGAAACACATGAGCTAAGTATCTTAACTACTTCATATCAACTCTAATCTTCTTATGATTTCTCAGAGTTACTTTAGATGGGGTGAGTTGTGTGAGTAACCTCCTCAACTTGACCAAGTAGGAGGTTTTAGCATCATCAGAAAAATCTATATCCACATTACACTTAAAATCTTCAGAGGGGTTTATCAAAGAGAATGTTACCAGGGTATCACCGCTCATATATTGTAATTCAATCAGATTTGCAGCATCGATTTTGACCTCATCTAATTCCCCTAACCCGCTCAATAGGACGGTCTTAAGTGTATTACTTGAAATACTGATCCTTTCCAACTCAGGGCAGCGTCTTATTTCTAAATCTTCAAGGAAATGGCACTGAGATATAAGACTATTGAAACTAGTGTCTTCAGTGTTCGAGCTAGTCAGCTATAAGTATTTTAGAGATTGACATGGGGAGATGTCGAAGTACTGTGGCTTATCATATAATCCGCAATTCAAACACGAATAAGTAAAGGATTCGATACTCTGTGCATCACTAACTCTTACCATCCGGGGAAATACGACTGTGAAAAAAGTTATCAATTTCTTAAGGTTAAGGAGGCCAGAGCTCAATCCCATCTAACCGAAAACAGTAGTAAATTTCCAAGTTCTCAATACAAGGGAAGATGGAGCATATATTACTGATGGTTGATTTACTAACCTTGACTCCTCCTATACGTAAAACTCTTTTAGAGTGCAGCACTTTTTCGTCACTTGATCATGTCCTAACTTCAGTTTCGTATATTTTTCCCCAAATATATGTACTCCAAAATTAGTAGTTTTGGCAAAATTAGTCATTTACTTTTTTAATGTTTTGTGCTTTACGTAATGAACCGCATAAGGTCCTTAGATAATATAAATACCTAGTAAGTTTCTCGTTGGGAATCAGGAATGAAAATTAAGTTAAACCAAATTCTCTTCTCATCCAACTCTTCTTTTCTTTGCCCTCCTGCTAGAGTCGGTAAACGCTCGAAGTTTACAAGATCAATTTTGTATCACAGCCATGGCTCAACCCAACAAGGTTTCTCCGAAACCCAAATGTAAGTTTACCCTTTTTCTTTTCAGTTTCTTTTGTGTAATTTTTATTCTTTCATGATTTTTTGCATGCATTGATGTATTAGAGTTGTCCGATGTTGCTTTTTTGATGAGCTTATTTGTTTATTCATTTAGAACCACTTTGCTAATATCCATTGCATTTTCCAAATTCGAGGTTTACCCAGCAAGAGCTTCCTGCTTGGAAACCAATCCTAACACCAGGAAGGGTATCTTTTTTCTTCAAACCATGTGGTAGCCTTGGCCTTGTTTCCACTTATTTTCATTATTGATACTCTCTGTCCCTCTGGCAGGCCATTGCAACATTCATAGCCATTCGTGTCATTTTCATCGGTATCGGGATTATAATAATCTTGTCATCAGAGCGTGTATGATTTCAAACTCTTACCTACGTCCATATCATGTGTATGCGTGTGTATGTAGTAATTGTATATATTGCCATGCATGTTGTTGAAATTGTAGAACGTTATGATGACCCCTGTGTTCCCAAAGATTATCTTGAGAAGGATCCGTCTGCATACATCAAAAGCCCCGAAACTGACAAAGCCTGCAACATAACTATGCATGTTAGTCCGTTTCCTGCATATTACATTCTAATATCACTGTATCTTCTCCTTTTCCCCTCTCCTCTCCTACCTGAATGAGATGTTCACTAATTCACCTGATGCCCTCAGGTACCAAAGAATATGAGAGCCCCCATTTTCGTTTATTATCGGCTCGACAACTTTTACCAGAACCATCGTCGGTATGTTGCAAATTATTCTTGACCCTGAGTTTTCATTTAGTTTAAAGTTAAACTCTTGTTTTGTTGCACGTGCTTTCTCCAGATATGTGAAAAGTAGGAGTAATAGGCAATTGCGCAGCCGTAAGTATGAGAATGATGTAGAGGAATGCGTTCCTGAAAGTACCAGTCCTAAAAATAAATCAATTGTTCCTTGTGGATTGATTGCTTGGAGCTTGTTCAATGACACCTATGTAGAGGAACGTTATGATGACCGCTGTAATCCCAAAGATTATCTTGAGAAGGATCCGTCTGCATACATCAAAAGCCCCGAAACTGACAAAGCTTGCAATATAACTATGCATGTTAGTCCATTTCCTTAGTACATGAAGTTTCCTGCATATTACATTCTACTATCACTGTATCTTCTCCTTTTCCCCTCTCCTCTCCTGCCTGAATGAGACGTTCACTAATTCAGCTGATGCCTTCAGGTACCAAAGCATATGAAAGCTCCCATCTTTTACCAGAACCATCGTCGGTATGTTGCAAATTCTTCTTGACCCTAAGGAATGAGTTTTCATTTTAAAGTTAAACTCTTGTTTTATTGCATGTGTTTTCTCCAGATATGTGAAAAGTAGGAGTGATAAGCAATTGCACACTGGAAAGTCTGCGACTTTCCTAAAGGAATGCGCTCCTGAAACCGGTACCAAAGAGAACCCAATTATTCCTTGTGGATTGATTGCTTGGAGCTTGTTCAATGACACCTATGAACTGACCGTAAAGGACAAAGTGGTAGAAGTTAACAAGACGGGCATTGCCTGGAAAAGTGATACAAAAAAGTTTGGGTCTGACGTGTATCCAAAGAATTTTCAGACCGGGGATGTGATTGGGGGTGGAAACCTCAGCACTACCAAACCAGTAAGTCAATTCATGTTTTCGTCCATCCTTGCCATTATTTAGCCAGCCATGAAAATATCTTTGCTGGCAACCGGAACATTTATTCTTTTTATTTTTATTTTTTGGTATTTGTGTATTTTTTTTTTTTTTTTTGTTAATGTAGTGCTAATTACCACTCCAATAATCAGATGATCTATTTTCCTGAAACTAATGACATCGGATTGTTCAGATGAAACTTTCTAAAATCACTTTACATGAAACAGATGATCTAAATTTGCAACATTTAGTAGCATGTGCCTGTGTGACGTGTTACCTTTACATTTACTTTTCTATGTAACAGCTGAGCGAGCAGGAGGATCTCATGGTTTGGATGCGACCAGCAGCATTGCCTACTTTCAGAAAGTTGTATGGAAAGATAAATCTTGATCTTGTGGCTAATGAAAATATTACAGTGTTAATACAGAACAACTACAATACCTACAGCTTCAATGGGACAAAGAAGCTGGTCCTTTCAACCACGAATTGGCTCGGTGGAAAACACTATTTCCTTGGCTATGCGTACCTAATTGTCGGTGGAGTGCATATATTTATAGCAATAATCTTGATTCATAAGTACGTTTCCAAGCCAAGGTGAGTAAAAGCTTCAATATATAAGAACCTTTATATATTCGTATCCGTGTGTTAATGCTTAATGTAGTGCATTAGTGCTCGTTGCTAGTTTGGCTGTTTGAGGGCCTTGAGGCTGAGGCATTTCTTGTTTCTCATGCAGACCACTTGGGGATGAATCTTACTTGTCGTGGAAAAGAAATTCTCATGTGGATTGAAATGGAAGTTCTGGTGGGCATAGCGGAATATCTTCTAAGAAATGACGAAGCCATATATGTAATTAGAAAGAACTAAATGATTATAAATTAAAAAAATAAATAATATTATAAAATTATTAATTTTAGTTGTAGTTTAAATAAAGTAATAAGAATTGTTGAATATATTTACAATTTTTACTATGTACGCTCTCTTTACAACTTCTTACTCAGTCGTAATTAAACTACATGCTCACTTTACAATTAATGCATGTGGTGCCCTGTACTCGTAACAAAACGGAAGTAGTAATATATATACTAATGTATGTGGTGTCATGTGCCCGTAATATTATTAAACTTAGAAATCTTGCAAGCATAAAAGTTTTTGATTTTGTTTCTCTCGTCTTTACATCAAAAGAAGCGAGTAAACAAGTAAGCAAATTAAGAAGGAAGAGTGATACGATACGAACTCTTTTTATATGTTGTTGCATCTGACTCAAGGCTGTTTCATAAACCCAGCTATTCCAGCATCTTTCCCTCCCACGAAATCAGTTGCAGTGACGTCTACATTTTGCACGCGAAAATCATCTTTCCTTCCTAAATAAAGGAGAATTGTTAAAGAATTGGTACAAATAGTTTTCCCTCCTCCTCACGCGTGGCCAAATCAAGTGTGGAAATTCCATATCTTTTCTCTTCATTTAAATGTTTGTTTTTGTCCTTTTTGTTTTACTTTCAATTCCCCTTTCCCCTACTCCTTTCTAATTTCTGTTGGAACAAATAAGTTGCAGCAGAGTCGTCCCTCTATATTGTTTAGAAAAAGGACATTTAAAAGGACTGAAAATACATAATTCAGAATTTGTCTAATTAACATCAATCGTCCGATCGAAACTTAATGAATGATGGAGATTAAAATGATACTATTCATATAACCAATCTAATTTATACTACAGATATTAAAATAATTTAGAAATATTAGCAACATTAAACGTATAGTGCTTCTGGGTTTAATTAGAATGATTAAAATATAAATATCATTTATTTTATTTAATTACATTACTAGTAGAAATATGAGAATTTAAAACAAATATAAACTTAGATCATGCTTTAAAATAATTTAAACAAAGGATTTTTTTAATATCTTGTTTAAATTATGATATTATGTTAATATCATTATTTTAATAATAATATAAAATTATATAGTATCCTGAACCAAATAATGTATAGGTTATATTTTGCTTCAAAAAGTTATTAAGGTTACAATGAATAATTCATGCATTGGATCAATATTGGGCCCAATTTATTTCAAGTATTATATTTGATTAATTTTGAATTGTCTTCCACTAATTTTTTTATTGAATGTAAAGCTTCACTATTATAGCTGAAAAAAATATTATTATTAAAATTTAAAATAACAATTGAACTGTTCGCGTCGAGGCATTCACTAGTCTATAATACATGTACCAGCTGTTCATGTCATCAAGAAACCATTCATGAAAATGACATTTTCAACGGTAAAAGAACAAATCTCAAAAAAATATATTGTTGTTCAGGTGTTGTCGTCCATATTTTTGACATATTAAAAAGCAAAAAAATAAAATAAAATACATATAAAAGAACAACCAAGCCCTTAAAAGATGATGTCTAAAAAACGTTTGAAAAGATTAGAACATAGGAAATCTATAATACAATTTTCATTTTTCATAACCAAACTCCATTCTTCAGAAACAAAGAAACTACAAAGAAATAGTTTAGATCTGTAAAAAAAATTAAAAATTAAAAAGGAGTTTTTGCATTAAAAAAAAGAGAATATAATTCTTTTAGATCCGTAAAAATAAGGTTTACGAAAAAAGTTTTTAGATCTGTAAAATAAAACGATTTTTTAAAGGGTTTTCAAATATGTTAGAAAGAAAGAGAGAGAGAGAGAGAGAGAGAGAGAGAGAGAGAGAGAGAGAGAGGGGTGGCAGTGGTGAGCAGAGGACTTGCTATCGCGGTATGCATGACCTTTTCTACAACGGCTTTTGCAATCACCTTAAGAATTTTCCTTTTTTTCTTTCATTTTATAAAATACAATCGCGTTAGATAGTATAATGGGATATATTTAGCCATTGCATTAAAATGTATAACAAAATCGCGTTAAATGATATAAAGAGATTATTTTAGGCGTCGTCACGTTAAATATTTATTTTATCAATCGCAAAATTATATATAATTTTCAATATTTTTTATACCACTTTAATATGCTCTACAATGATTTTCAGCCAAAAATATTTTACACATACAATCATTAGTGAAACAAAATATTAAAATTAAAATGACCAAACATACATAAATTCATAGCATCAAACTCAATAGTAAAGCTCAATATTTGCGTTTTATTCACAAAAAGTAATCGAATGTTAAAGTTGTATGTAGATTCTCTAAAATAAGAACATAAAATTAATAAATCCTGCAAGGATATGAAAAAATAAAAATAAAATAAAAGATAACTTGCATTTTTGCCATTTACCTAGAGGTCAATAAAATCTTACATAAGATGATACATATCAGGTATATCATAAGCTTGGAGGGGAAAACAAAAACATAATACACATCCAAATTCTTCTTTCGCCTTCACTTCAACCACTCTTGCAAAATCTTCCAAGCTTGAGAGCATTATTTACTTGGTGTCTTCATCCATTTGGAAACCACTAAGTGGAGCAGAACAGCCAGAGATGACAGTTTCATCTGAAAAGTTTAGTAACCAAACACAGATACGTACAAAAGAGAACCTTCTCTCAAAATAGACCCTAAGTGACCTTGAATAATTAGATCGAGATCGGTGGCTCTTGAGTAACAAGAATATGTTAAGAGTTTATAAGGGCTGAAATGCTGCAGAATAACTTACTTTAGTCTGCTCTTATGTATTAAATATTATCATGTTTCGATACTCAAAATATAAATTCCATCAATAGTGATCCATTTTGTAAGCACTTGCAAACCATAACCATCTCAAGAATGTTCAAGGCCATATTATGAAAAGTTCAAAACTGATTTAATTGGAACACAGCCATAACCGAATTTTGATCTAACTTGTAAGCATTAGTGCTCGTTGAAAGTTTGGCTGTTTGAGGGCCTTGAGGCTGAGGCATTTCTTGTTCTCATGCAGACCACTTGGGGATGACTCTTACTTGTCGTGGAAAAGAAATTCTCATGTGGATTGAAATGGGAGTTCTCGTGGGCATAGCGGAATATCTTCTCAGAAATGACGAAGCCAAATATGTAATTAGAAAGAACTAAAATGATTATAAATTAAAAAAATAAATAATATTATAAAATTATTAATTTTAGTTGTAGTTTAAATAAAGTAATAAAAATTGTTGAATATATTTACAATTTTTACTATGTACACTCTCTTTACAACTTCCACGCTCACTTTATAATTTCTCTTTAATGCATGTGGTGCCGTGTGCTCGTAACAAAACGGAAGTAGTAATATCTATACTAATGCATGTGGTGTCATGTGCCCGTAATATTATTAAACTTTAGATAATCTTGTAAGCATAAAAGTTTTTGATTTTGTTACTCTCGTCTTTACATCAAAAAAAGCGGGCCCCTCTCAGTTCAACTTTAAGAAATTAAGTAAGGAAATTAAGAAGGAAGAGCGATACGATACGAACTCTTTCTATATGTTGTTGCATCTGACTCAAGGTTGTTTCATAAACCCGGCTATTCTAGTTGAAGAGCATCTTTCCTCACGCGTGGCCAATCAAGTGTGAAAATTCCATCTCTTTTCTCTTCATTTAAATGTTTGTTTTTGTCCTTTTTGTTTTACTTTCAATTCCCCTTTCCCCTACTCCTTTCTAATTTCGGTTGGAACAAATAAGTTGCAGCAGAGCCGTCCCTCTAAGATCATGCTTCTTGCCTCTCCAAGTAGTGTCTACGTGTCCATGTCTGTGTGCATTAGTGCTCATTGCTAGTTGAGGCATTTCTTGTTTCTCATGCAGGCCACTTGGGGATGAATCTTACTTGTCGTGGAAAAGAAATTCTCTTGTGGATTGAAAGGAGAGTGCTACTGTGTATCGCAGATGTGATTATATGAATAATTAAAACAATAAATCAAAAAATAAATAACAAATGCTCCTTGTACCTTGTAAAAGTCTTTGATATTATATATCAATAGTATATCATTGTAAAAGTTTTTGATATTATATACTAGCTTGCAAACATTGTCAAAGATGTTACATACCGAAGGTAGTGATACTTTCCATTATCGGTCTGAACAATGTGATGTATGTACGTGATGCCAAAGCTGCCAACTTAATTAGCAAGCAAGCTCTCAATGATTTGAAGATGGAATGGAGTGACAATTTTGATGGTCCTCGTGATGAAGCACTGGAAAAGGAAGTAGTTGAAGCGCTAAAGCCATCCTCGAAACTAAGAAGGTTCCAAATCAGATCCTATGGAGGCATAGAATTCCCGAGATGGATTGGAAATGTGTGGAGGGAGGGAAGTGGAGAAAGAAATAGAGATGATGTCAATGGATGATCATAGCTCTTACAACAATATTACCAGTGGTGTTCTTCCTTCCCTTGGCGCCCATGCCCCTCGAAAAGTAAAGCTCTGGTGTTTCATTGTTTCCCCTTTTGACCCCCGTTATAGGTATAAAAATTCAATCTTTTTGTTCATTTTCTATATTACCCATTCTGATTTTTTTTTTAAGTTTAATTTATCTATGCATAATTTTGCATACCCATTAAGTCATTTGCCAGGAAAAACGGAAAATTTTTGAAAATTTTGGGTTCTGATTCTTTAGAAGAAATGGGTGGTTTTGTTTTCCTTCTTTCGGAGGTGGAAAATATAAAAGTTTGATGTTTTAAGTGTCAGCTAATTTTATATGGCCTAGCTAGTTGTTTTTTACTGTAAACATCATAATCAGGTCATCACATCACCTCAATCACAATCGATCACAACACTGTCCTTTTGCACTTATGTGCAACCGAAAAAACAATACAATACATATTTCTTTCACATTTTTTTAAAGTTCTTCCCAATTTCAACATTCAGTTTACACTAAAAAAAATTGACATAATTACAAAAATGTCATCTGGGGCAATACACATTTCTTCAAACTCCATCTTCCCAAACTTCTGCTTCAAACTTCATCCATTGAAACAACAAAGAAAATTGTAAGCAATACACATTTTAAAAAGAAAGTTGTAAGTACAAAAATAGAGGCAGATTTTGATGAACTTCCAAGATGTTCAAGAAAACCCACAAAAAGGAAGGACCTAAAAGTAACTGAAATTGTACGCAATAGACATTTTCCTTGATTGTTCTTTGTGTTTATTGCAATTTCTCACAGCAATTTTCTTTCTTTGTCTGGGGGAGAGAGAGCCTACAATCGTGAGTATCTCTCACTGCAAGTTTTACAACTTAACAAGATTTTTACACTGCAAGTTTTTTCCTAACATTTGAGACCTCACGCTTCATATATCTCTAAGACTCAGATCATGAATATGATATTTTTGATTTTGCTATGAATTCCATCATTTTCTCTCTATCTTTCTTTTATTTTTTTTCAATTTACATATCAAATATTGCACTAATATCGCACGAATATCGCATTAATATCGCACAAATATTGCATTGGTAAAAGTCATATTCCTTAATTTCATCTTATAATCCCATTGTGATGATTGGTAAATCTCTCCGAACATTTGAATACAGACAAATTGGTGTCCATGAAGAAGTCCCTAAGCGGTTCATGAAGGTTCTTCGAAGTTTTCCTCTTTAAGTTTGCAGTAAATTTTAATAGCTTTTTGTCTTTTCAAGTTTGAAGACATTCTTGGATTTGCGTAGGCTCTAATGTTTAAGTTTGTTGTTATATTAATATGTGGGCTTGATGTATTAGAGTTGTCAGCTGTTGCTTTTTTGATGAGCTTATTTTCCAATTCATGTAGAACCACTTGCATGCTCCATTGATTTTTGTTGTTGTTTGTAATTACTGTAGTAGATTATTTGTTTTGTTGCTGATTTTGGATGATTTTTGTTGTTGTTTGTAATTACTGTAGTAGAGTACTTGTTTTGTTGCTGATTTTGGATGATTTTTGTTGGTGTTTGTAATTACTGTAGTAGAGTACTTGTTTTGTTGCAGATTTTGGATGATTTTTGTTGTTGTTTGTAATTACTGTAGTAGAGTATTGTGAGAACCCCCGTTCTCGACGCCCATGAAATAAGAAGTTTTCTCGGATGAAAATGTGTCATCGGGCGTGTGCGATGAGAACTTTGGTACAACGCGCGGGTTTTCTCATTTAGTGACCGCTCATGCTTTGTGTGTAAGTTTGAGAGTCGCCACCTCCGTTTATATTCTAGACTTCGGAAGCACAAGCATTTTTGAAGATGTGTGTGAGATTGTAGGTCCGGGGGCTAGGTTACGAATTGGGAAGGGGTTAGGCACCCAATTTGCCCTTTCGGT
>JAOWAN010059533.1:0-12491 GCA_028566635.1 Lobelia cardinalis
TATTATATATATATATAAGAAACTATTCAATTGAGAACCTAAAACTAATTTAGATCATTAAATTAAGAAAATTAATGGTTGAGATTACATAAATTTTTTAGGCACAGTAAAAAATGTGCGGTGGCATATAATTGTAATTTCATACAAAAATTAGGGAGCATTTCCTTGTTGAATTGTAAACATGATTCAAAACATATTTACAAAAAATCAATAGTAAATATAATTATTTTTTTTTCCACCATCTCTTTAAAATGCTCATATCTTATAATCTAAAATTCGAAATTAAAATCTAATTGCAAATTTTTGTTTGAAATTACATTATCTTTCGAACGAGACTAATAAAGAATATATTTCGAATATTTCAACTGTGAATGAAATTTATAAATTTTAACTATGAAATTAAAACTATGAAATTTACAACAGTGAATCATGAAATTTATAACTTTGAACCATGAAATCGAAAATGTGAACCATGAAGTTTACAACTTTCAACCATGAAATTTACAACTGTGAACCATAAAATTAAAATTGTGAACCAAAAAATCAATATCGTCAACCATGATATTTACAAATGTGAAACATAAAATTTTCAACTTTTAACCATGAAATTTACAATTGTGAACCATTAAATTTACAACTGTGAACCATGAAACTTACAACTGTGAATCATAAAATTAAAATTGTGAACCATAAAATTTACATCTGCGAATCATAAAATTTATAAATTTGAACTATTAAATTAAAACTATGAACCATGAAATTTACAACTGTGAATCATGAAATTTATAATTTTGAACCATGAAATTGAAAATGTGAAGCATGAAGTTTACAACTTTAATTGAACCATGAAATTTACAACTGTGAATAATAAAATTAAAACTGTGAACCATGAAATTTACAATTGTGAATCATGAAATTAAATCTTTGAACCGTTAAATTTACAACTGTAAACCATGAAATCAATATCGTGAACCACAAAATTCAACTTTGCATTGAAAATAGTATGAACTAAGTATTGTACAATTGTAAACCACGAAATTAATACCGTAAACAATAAAATTTAATTTGTAAAGAAAAAATAAATTTCATGGTTCACAGTACTAATTTCATGGTTCACAGTTGTAAAAATAAATTAATAGTTTACGGTATTAATTTCATGGTTATAGATGAATTAAAAATAAATATCGAGATATATTCTTCATGAATCTTATTTGAAAACGAATTTAATTTTGAACAAAAATCCATAATTAGATTTTAATTGCGAATTATAGATCATGAGATATTTTAATTTTGCAATGAAAATAACATGAACTAAATATTGTACAATCATAAACCACGAAATTAATACTGTGAACCACGAAATTCAGTTCGTAAAGAAAAAATTGATTTCATTGTTCACATTACTAATTTCATGGTTCACATTTGTAAAAATAAATTCATGGTTTATAGTATTAATTTCATGGTTCATAGTTGAACTAAAAAAAATATCAAACTATATTCTTGATGGATCTTGTTTGAAAGAGAATTTAATTTTGAACAAGAATCCGTAATTAGATTTTAATTTCGAATTATTGATCATGAGATATTTTATTTTAAAGTAAATCACATTTTTAGAGGAGAGAGAAAATTTGGTACTTATATAAATATTCTTGTACTTCTACTTTATGACAAAATTACCAACGATTGTTGTTATTCTTTAATTTAATCTTAACAATTCAAATTCTTAGATCTAAGGGCTCTTAATGATTCCTAGGTTCTCAAATAAATAGTGGTTCCTAAGAACTATAGGAACCAATTTTAATGGTTGAATTATGCAGAGATTATGGGTTGAGATTATATTCATAATTAAAAAACTGATGGTAAATTTGTAAATAAATTAAAAAGCTGGATAATTCTGTCAATTGAAAATTAGGTTAGGTGCACAAATATTTATTTTCCACCTTAAACTTTAAACGCAAATATCTCATGATTTATAACTCAAAAATAAAATGTAAAAACATATACTTGTTCATAATTAAATTTTCTTTAAAACGAAATCCATCATGAATATGTTTTTAAAAAAACTCGCTCATAGTGGATTTACGTATCACAAGACACAGTATCAAATCAGTTACTGTGTTTTGAGCGACAAAGTAGATAATTTAATACTGTGTTGAAAGAACGTGACAGATTATGAACGATTTTTTTTTGTTTCAAAATATATTGATGATGGATCTTATTTTAAAGAAAATTTAATTACGAGCACGTACATATTTTTAGATTTTATTTTCAAGTTATAAATCATTATATATTTGCGTTTAAAGTGAAAAATAAATAATTGTGTTCACACATAGCACAATGACAGTATTACCATATATTGTTCAATTAATTGCGTTCACACTTAATTAAATCTCAGCTGTTTATTTTTTTTAATCCAATTACTAAGATCGGTTCCTATAGTTTCTATTTATTTAGGTTCTCATCATGAAACACGTCCATATATATTTTCCTATATAGGGGCATATTTCGCTACAAATCACAAATATCGTACAAACGTGCAAACCAGTTATATTTTAGTTATATTTTTTTGTATCGTACAAAATAACTAAGATACGAAGATACAACAAAAATGTAATAAGATACAATAAAAAATAGCTAAGATGCAATAAAATTAAAGAATATACAACAAAAATATATTAAGATACAACTAATTCACACATTTATACGATATTTGTGGTTTATAGCTGATCATTTTCCTATATATATATATACATATATTCCATGACCTCTTTATATTTCAAAGGACGTAAAAGTTGCAAACAATGGAGTAACAATATTAATTACAACTTAATCACAGCACGGGAATATCGAAAATTATACGGAGTGTCTAGTGCTAGGAGTGTCATAATGCATATAACGGTTCTAAATGCACAAATAACCTTTATGTGCATTACTAATTATGTTATGTACATGTTTTATAACGCTTATATGCATTAAGATACTCCATAAGCGATGAGTGCTTAAGCACTCCACATAACGATTAGAGAAATACTTTCTTTGTTCCAGTCATGTATCATCAAAGTTAAATTTCTTAAGTTTGTACTTTAATTAACTCTTTTTATAATTTTTACAAATTATATATATGCGACGACCTCGTGAAGTACTTCCTCTGTTCCACAATAGTGATCGTTTTAGACTTATCCCCAAAAATTAAAAAATAATTTATATTAATAAATTTATCCTCATTAAATAGTTTCTCTTTATTAATGAGAAAAAAAGATAAAGTGTAATTAATGATTATTGGTAGTTGGAAAAGTAAAAGGGTAATTTAGGAAAGTATGTGTAAAAACTCTCTAAAAATCCTAAAAGGATAATTATTTTAGAACAAATTTGAACTTATAAAAGGACTACTATTATGGAACGGAGGGAATAATACGTATGACCATCGAGGGACGCATTGACCAGATGTGCGCTTGTCTAAAGTTGTAATTCTTTTTTACAATATGCTTTCAATATGTAAGAAAAAAGTTATTTTCGTCGTTTAATTTTAAATGTCCAATATTTCATTTTCAAATCTCGAAATCCTTTTTACTGAAAATTTAGGAGTAAGTAGGAATGTCCTCTCATAACTTATGTACTAACCATATGTTGGAATCATGCTAGAAATGACACATGTTATATTATAAAGAGAGAAAATTGCATTATTAATATTATAAGGGGTCCGTTAGGAAAGTAAAAAAAAAAAATCGGACATGAATGAATTTTGGATTGCCTTATGTAATGTAGCCTACAATTTCGTAGAACTAATTTGTCAACTTTGTTTCTTCTTAATTTTAGATGTTGCCCGTTGGAATAATTAATACTCATCAGACCAATTTACTTATGTAAGCATGAGTTATTAGAGTCATTAATTCTAGATGGATGATGTAGCGTTAAAGTGATTTCGGATCTTCTGTCCTATTTTGTATTTTACTTTTTGTTCCATTAAAAAAATAATAATATCTCTAACCATTTAAAAGATATTCTAAAATTAATATAAAATTTAAAATTTTGAAATATATACCAAAAATTTATTGAATAGGAGATAAAAGTAAACACCTTCAAATAGAACAAAAATGTTCAGATTCGGCTAAAGTATACGTAGGTAGATCAAAAATCGACATCGGTCGGTCAATGCATTTTATCTTTAATAAATTAAGCTGATCTACTGAAAAGGCCAATCTTCCTATGTGAACATTATTTATGGGTCAACCATGAACCAAACCTTAGGTCCATGTACACCCAGTTTTGTCTATTCTCATTATACTAATATTTTAGAAAAAGATGACCAATTACAAAAATCACAATTGTTGACCTTCTTTCTTTTTACTACTCCTGCATTTAGAGAGTAAACAAAACAAGACTTCCAACAAGTGTCGGTACAGGACAGAATTTGTATACTCCTACTCTACCAGATAAACGCCTAGTCGCTCGATTCTATCAAAAGCGTTCAATGCACATATATGTTATAAATTATATATATATACGTATTATAAAATATACATATTAATTATATAACGTATATGTACATAATTAATATGTACATTTTATAACACGTATATGTGCATAATTTATAACATATATTAATATGTGCATTTTATAACACGTATATGTGCATAATTTATAACATATATGTGCATTGGGCGCTCCTAATAAAATCAAGCGCCTAGGCGCTCATGAGAATTTGTACTAGTCTACTGGAGTATGTCTTTAGTGCCCAATTAAGTTCCCAACCCACTATTAAATACTACATATGCTAATTAATTAAGTTAGAAATTATATGGAGCGCATGTCAAGGAGCGCCTATGTGCTTCATATTCATTCTATTATGTTATTTTGTTAATGTTTTATAACTAAATGTTCATTTTATTTTTCTTAATGTTATTTTTTATTTTCAGTAACAATGATAAAAATGAACATTTAGTTTTAGACAATGAACAAATAACGTAATAGAATGAATATGAAGCACATAGGCGCTCTTTGCTAGGAGCGTATGTGCGCTCCATATACGAACTGCTCTTTTTCCTCTTCTTATTTTTCTTGAAACTAGTAGTAATTAACATCTTAATTAAGATAGTTAGATAGGACTATGTATATATAGAAATTTATTTTAAACTATCATAATACTTTCCTACTTTAGTTAGTAAAAATTTAGGCTTGGGTCATAAAATATAATTTTTGATCTTTGATGAATTTTATTATTTTTCTCTTATTTTTACACTTTAATTATTATAAAATCTCATATTATAACGTTAAAAATTAAATCACTATACGTGAGATATACGTATAGAAGTTTGGTATAGTTACAATTTTCATGATTAGGCATTCATTCTTTCGTCATCAGAGTTATGGCCATCACGGCCTTCCTGCAACCCTTACGTGGCTCCATTTTCTTTTTGTTTTTTTTCTTTTTGTTTTTGTGATCACTTTTTGTACACTCTGTACTTTTATTATTAGCTCATTCCCTCGCTTGATTCATGGAGGAATTAATGATGTAATTCAATTATGTAAGCCACTTTCGTTTTTTTTTCATTCATTCCGATGGTGCGTTTGGATGCATGAATATGAGTTCACTCCTCTCCTAGTCGAGTTTAATTTAAAGATTTCCGAGTAAAATTAATTTTAACAAACTTCTTGCTCAAAATTAATTTGAGTTTTGTTCGAGTTAATCATTTAATTATAGTCTTAAATCAATTTGAAAAGCAATATGATTGAAAAAAAGGTACCTCGAGATGAATTTTCGTTTTCGTCTTCGTTATAAATCATGAACAGAGCGAGATACTCATTTTGGAAAAGTTTTTTTTTTTTTTTTTTTTTGAATCAAATTATAATAGATCATGTTACTTTTTAATTTCCAAATTAAGTCTCTATTAAATAAGCAAGCTACTCCATTTCTTAATTTTCTTTCTTCAAGCCCATCAGATCAGGCAACTCAAAATTCTGATAAATCATTTAAAAAATATATTTAAGCCCAATATCTCTAGTCTACCTATATAAAAGGCCGAAAAGGAAAGAAGAGCCAACTTTACATGACCTCCTGCTGCTGCATTCATTAATTAGCTGGGGTGCGTTTGGATGGGTAATTTTTTAATTTGATTTTTGAGTTTTTATAATTATTAAAGTAAAAAGTAAAAGAAAGATAAATAGAAAATTTATGGACCAATAAGAAAAAAAAATAAAAAACTTGGATAAAAAATATCCAAGTGAACACACTCCTAGTTTCCTCAGATTTAGCTAGGGACATGAATGTAGTAAGTGCAACTGTGCAGGCGCCCCTCCAGCCCTCCTTATGTAACATGTGATCAACATGTAACCTATCATCATATATCTTCCAGTAATAATGCATTCAACCTAAAGTTGATAACTACAAGCACTTAAAAAAATAAAAAATTGGAAATTTATCGAAGCATGAGGTCTGGTTTTGATCTTTTCTCGTCTCCCTCATAAAATTATAATTATAGGGTTCACAACGCATGAGGTCTGGTTTTGATCTTTTCTCGTCTCCCTCTGGCTGGGCAAAATTAATCTAGAATATATGCGAGTACTAACTACCCCTGAGGTCTAGCTTGTTTAATTTCCTTGGGGCATTTTTATGTATCATTCAATTTTCAGGTTAATTATGAATTTTCATTGAAATGTTTCTGATTTCTGTTAGTTTGAAGTGTGGGCTGAGCCTTACATTTTGTTCAGTCCATTGTATCTTGATTATACTGTATGACTAGTCAAGCTCCATGAAAAAGGCCAGCGCCAGGCATACATCTATCCCCTTTGTTACTATTGTTGTTAGCTATAGTTATTATTGAGGATAATTAAGTGTCAAATTATACTTGTGATTGTTTTCAAATATTTTCCAGTTATTATAATGATTAATTAAATTGAGTGGTACTATTGACCGTCCCAAAATTTCTTATCATCGCTTCAATTTCGACAAAAATACCCTTTGATTGTGTCTAGGCTTTCCACGATCTACGTGTTGTACGGAGGTTGGCTTTTGTGATGATCCTATCCAGTGATGATAATTGTATGGGGTTTGGAACCTGTAAAACAGAGAAACATCTAACATGAGGAGCAAGGTTTTCATCTCACTCGAACATGAGAATGAGATTTTCGTAGAAAATAGTTTGTGGAGCCCTAATTATCTCATTGAAGAACGTAAAGAGGATTGCTCACAAGGAATTTGAATCGCAAAGAGTGTGTGTGTGCAGTTTGGCAGCAATTCGGTAGTGCAAAGATTGGTTATCTTGAGCTAGGTGAAAATGAGAGGTATTTATAGTTGCTAGTGGATAGTGGATAGTGTTGTACGGATGAGCATGGAGTGGTGAGGTGGCGTAGGTGGTTGCATGTATTGAACCACTTCCTCCTACTTAGGAGGGGCCGTTGATGACGTGGGTTATCCACTAGGTCAGTGACGGTTGGAGAGATCCAAGGAGTCTTTGCCGCATAGAAGATCGTTTGGCTGAAGAAATATACAAGTCCAAGAAGACCGCTCATAGTTGACCGCGCCTCCTTTCCTTGTTTAGGCGAGTAGAGGACGACGGTGTATCCAGATGGACAAGAGGTAGAGGTTTAGGGCGATTAACTAATCTGCCACTTAACTTCTGGGCCCAAGCACTTGTCCGGTAGAGGTTTAGGGCGATCATCCTGGCCGCCCGTTGGGCGATTAACTAGACTGCCACTTAACTCCTGGGCCCAAGCACTCTTTTCTCGGATTTGACTTTCCCGTTAGGCTTTACTCTAAGTGGGCCTAGTGAGCCAATCGTTGGGCTTGGGCTCATCACCCTTATAATTCACCGCCTCAAAATTTCTTGCTCTGCCCCATTTATCATATAATCACTTTAACATAGGGGTGAAAAAAATATATCAATTGTCCTACCATACCGATTGCCCTACTGTACCCTACCGAAAATTACCAAAAAATTTCTATCGAAAAATTGTCCTACCATTACCGTACCGTACCGAAATTTTTAGTAAGGTAATGGTAATGGATATCATTACCACGGTATTATCATTACCGTATCTAAATAGGGATAATTTAGTAATTTTATATTTATATTACATAAATTTTTTTTAAAATATTCAATTTACATATTCTATTCTTACAACACTACTATTTCAAAAAATCTCAAACCATAATCCTACTCTCTCTCCAATATTTCAATTGAAAATTGATGATTTTGTAATGTTGATATTTATAGGAGTGAGTAGAATTTTAGTCTCCTAAATTTGTAATTTGAGTTTTTCGGTCTCTTTCGGTACATTTTTAAAACACAATAATTAACTTTGACCTACAATTGTGAATTAATTTAACTTGTAATTTGAAATTTGAATTTTTTTTTAACTTGGGCCAAAAATTGGTAATGACAATGCCCTACCGTGCCCTACCAAAATTTCGGTATTATCGAATATCGAAATTTAATTGATAATACCGAAATTTTTGCAGGGCAGTGGTAATAAATTTTGCATTACCAATATTTTGGTAATGGTAATAGTAATGGAATTTTGGTACAATTGCCTTATCGAAACCACCCCTACTTTAACACCTTAAATTTAATATATACACACACCTAAATTTTTAATTTTCATTATCATCATTCGTACATCCAATTCAATTTAATCCTAAATTGTCAAAATTGATAGATCTGACCTTTCTTTCTTCAAAAAATTTGATAACACCTTTCCGCTCTTCGCCCTAACTTTTTTTTAATCAATATGAAAAGGAAACTTTTACAAACCCAAGAGTCAAAAGCATTATCACAAACTAGTATCATGACGGAATCAGTTGTTTACATTATGTCTGCAAAAAGATACACTGCTCACAAAGTTCCTTAGTACAAAGTATGTGTTACTATTCGGTCATTACAAGTTTATTTTTATTTGCTTTTGGCATGTATCATGACGGAATCAATTTATTTTTACTGCTCTTCAATTTTCCTCTTAAGCAAAAGTTCCTCCCTTCTGACTGATCAAGAAGGAACGGAAGAGGGCAGAGTTAATGTTGTAAATCATCGTCGTCGATGACCAAATTTAAGCTATAGCTTGATTTCTTTTGCTTTTCGAAAACTCTAATCGCTCTTTTTCCTAACTTAACTTGTAAAATGAGGCTAATTTCTCTTCGTTTTGAGTGAGGTTGCCTAGAGTTGACGCCTCCCCCACCATACTGCTCTAGTGCTCTTTTAACATCTCCACCAAGCGTTTTGTTCGGCTTTTCAAAATATCTCTCTTCCGGCCTCTTAAGTAAAGTAAGCGAGTTTGAGATCAAAATTGGACCTAAGAAAGACTAGATTTCTAGTAAGAGTAGGTGCTTCTAGATCTGTTCATAATTAAGCAGTGGTTATGAGCTCTTTCTTGTTTCGGTTCAGAAGAGGGAGTACATTCAGTTGCACTAGTTGATTGAATAAGCTTCTTTTTAGTATCAACAAAGTGCATGCATTGTTGGTTAGTAAAAAGGAAGTTTAAAAAAAATAATTTCTTAAGTCACCAATTTAACATATGAAAGGTGGGTTAAAAAATATTAAAATTATCACGCCCCAACCCGCTCCACTGAGTCGAGGCGTGAGTTTGGGACTATCAAGCTACTCGGTCAACTACATGAAATCTCATTTTATACTTCAAAAAATTGTACATCATTAGTGACAGTCTTACCACAGATTTTCACATTTATTACAACATAACTAGCCAAAAATGAATTACACAATAGACAAACAATATCATATTCTTAAAGACTACGCTTATAACTCACTAACATTTTTCTTCTCTATCACGATTTCTTGAAATCCCTTGAACCTTGAGCCAACTGTGTCAAGCTCGTTCTCTCGGCTGCCTAACAAATTTCATCAATCCCATGAAATGCAAGGATGATCACCTCACGTCATCATGTTTCCGCTGCGCTACTCTGACTACCTAAAAATATGATCCACTGGGACGGATCAGTCAACTTGGCTCAGTGATTGAAACTCCTACTCCCCACCTCGCACATAAGTAATATAATATATATGACAGAATAATATGCGTGATATATGTAGCATGATCATGAAACATATAGCACAATTAACATTTGTAGTTATACATAGTTTCACATAATATCATATAATAAATGATATGTTCTCATAGTTGCTGATGTCGATCCTTATCACTCTCTACCAAACCCGTCGGTCTCTCCCTAATACCACCTAAGTGATCACCGCTGCAGCACGGTGCCAGGCGTTATACACCGTCATGTCCACTACAGGACCCTGAACGATGTACACGCATAAACGACTTCGGAAGTCATGTCTCCTGACGGGTCAGTACCCATCTCAGGCCGAGCATGACCTTCCTCAGCGAGATATTTCCCTCTTTATACGGATTTTCATACCGAAATTATTTTTCATGTCCACTTAGGACCATTTCATCAATAATGTTCAATAATTCTACCATGTGATAAAGTACACATCGCTATTTGATATAACATATGCTTGTGATATCAACATCACAAATTTAACATTCACATTTCAATATCAAATCAACAACGTGTTCCACCATGCGATAAAGTATAGATGATTATTCCATGTATAACATATACTTATGGTATTAACATCTCGCCCTTTGCATTAACATATCAAGAACATTTCCTACCATGTGATAAACTACACATGATTATTATTTCACATAACATATACTTGTAATCCCAACATCTCATTCTTGGCATTTCAATTTTTATAGCACAGAAGCAACAACTATCATTTCAATCATAACTCGATGAAACCAATACAACATCTTGACATGTAAGCACTTGATAAGATGTCATATTATTTAACACATATTTTTATCTCATCTTAATTCATTTGTCAAACCTTAATAGACTAGGTATTAACTTTGTTTCTTTTGTTTATTATTTCAAGTAAGCATTTAAGAAAATGCCTATAGTTTGATTTAAAATGAATGAATGATTAAAACGTTCATTCTCATTGTAATCTAATTTTTCTTAACTCGGGTAAGGGTTTTTAATTTATTAAAGATCTCATGTTGTTAGTTTAGTTCAAATTTTTGACTTGGTTTACTTGGTCGAATTCACTATATTGGAGTATTTAGATCCATCAAGAAGAGATGGATCTTGTATCTTATTCTTAGTTAAATTTTTATCTAGTAAGTAGGAGTCACCCCACGACAACTTCACCAAATAACCTAGATTAAGTCCAATATTGCAACATATGATCATGTTAGTTGTTATCTAAGTAACTTACATAGGCTCTTTAATTCTTTTCAAAGGAAGAGAATTGAGGATCCTTTTAGGATCTTATTTCTGCTGGTTTAACTTTCTTTCTAGTGCCTAAAACATGAGTTAATTAGATTGCCTAAGGGGTTACCAAACGATAAACCAAGGAGACAAAAATGGGCAACTTGCCTCCCCACTTCGTCCTGTATTTCCTGCAGCTACACTTTCCTTCCTCCACACTCAATCTTAGGTGAGCAAGTGATTTGAAATCAAACCAAGAACCTACTCTATCATCCTTCAATACTTCTTCAATAATCGATTTCAACAACTTAAATATTTTATCAACACTTAATAGGCATTCAAAGGGTTATACTCAAAATAGATTTTTAACTAATTTTTCACGGTCATATTTGAAACTCCATCTCTTATGATAAAATTACTTAAATTATGATTTTACTATCCAATGATTATACATGAGTTACCTTTCTAAGAACATATATATCACGATTGAAAATTCATCACATATTGAACTCTCTGTCGTGGTTTTATCTTGGTTAGTTTAGAATCGATATCTCTATACCATTATATTTATCAAATATTTACTATAATTATAAATATTTTTAATTCTGCATATCTATAAAATAGATTCCTGGAGCTATACTTTAGACCTTTAAATTACTTAAATTGATAAATTATATGTCAATTTACAGCCATTTAAACATATGACATTTGCTCAAAATTTTAAAATCATGTGCAGTAACTTACACGAATTATTTGAGATACTTTTCGACTCAGAATTACATGGTATTTTACGGACAAATACATGATTCATAGTTGAACAGCATATCAAAATTTCAAAATTTTCTACTATACGGATTGTTACCAGTAAATTTGAAAAGTTAGAATACTTTTTAAAAAAAAAAGATTAGAGACAAGACATTAAGGAGGGAAGTGAAATTCTTGGGAAATTTTTCCTTCTCTTTACTTCTCTTCTTTCCTATTTCCTTTATCTTTTGCTCCTATACTAATTAGTGATAGTGTGAGAATGAGGCAAGATAGAGGAAAAGGTGTTAGAACCAAAATATATTTAATGAAAATCCAAGGTCGTCTCATATCTAGATTAAGAAGAGAAGAAGAAGAAAAAGATGAATACGGAAGCGTGTACCTTGTGCATCCATGATATTCTTTGTTCTTGGTTGAAAAAGGAACTATGAAGATCAATGTCAAGTAGGGAGATTTAGTACTTCTTGATGATGAATGCCTTTCTTTATTCTCAGAT